>CACRXK020000717.1:2291-70056 GCA_902702795.2 Paramuricea clavata | reverse complement strand
GCATGGGTGGCTGTTGCGGTTAGTCCAAGTCATTTACAGTAGCTAATTAGTATATAGTTTCGCTGGTTCTCGTCTGTGTGTTGGGGGTCTTTCTCTGGGTACTACAATTATTTTCCTTCTTCATTAAAACATAAGCCTTATCACGCATTAATCGTAACTAACTAATCCCAACCGATATTGCAATAAATGTTTATGATTAGATGAATGGACGGAATGCGAATATTTGAGGCTATAGAAACTTACCTGAGAATCGAACATTCGATTATTGTTTCCCCTATTAACGTTCGCTCCATTCAAGCGGTTGTTTGAACCTCTAGGACTGTGTAAAAATGTATCAGCATCGCTCAAGTTCACCAATAGACCTAACAGGGCAAGAATACACAATTTAATAATATGTCTTCAGGTTTCGAATAATAGCACTTCACTGTGCAACTGACGTTCCGAGATGGTTCATTGTAATTTTTTGTTTGATTCAGTCCCTATATATGATCCGTACAAAAACGCATCAGTTAGCAAGTTAATACAATATTTGAAAATAATTAGAATGAAGTTTTGCAGATGAACCAAGAAATTCCAACGCCAATTCTGAAAGTGTTTCTATTTAAAAGAATCAAACACCGATTTAGAGTAATTAGTCATATTTTCCACAATTCCGAACAAAAACTGTGCTGTATTTATTGAGCCAAATTCTAACTAGAATAATATTGCAACTTCCATTTTAATTTTTTGAACCATTAACTTCCGCGTATATAGTGTAACTCGATGTAACCATAGTTAATAGAGGAGATGGTTTGCAAACTCGTTAGCATTACAATAAACCTCACTATCTATGTTTTTGTTCAGGTTTATGCAAAAATGTGGTCTTTCATCGTCACGTGCGTATTGTATTTTTGCTCAACCAGCCAATAGCAACGGCTTTGTCCAATTGCATGCCCATCCACGACTTTAACAATAGGACATTTTGAACATTCCTATTGGTTGACTTGAGAAAAATACGATACGCACGTGACCATGAAAGACCACATTTTTGCATAAACCTGAACAACATAGATAATGAGGTTTATTGTGATTTTATTGTAATGCTAACGAGTTTCCAAACCATCTCCTCTATTAACTATGATTTAACTCGCAGAATCTATATATAAGCTCATACTCACTTATACTATACAACATTTTTTGCAATTTCGACCGAACGTTAAATATTATCAATGATAAATAAATATAATGATTATAATATTTTTGAAGGATGAAACGTAGATCCACCAACAATGAATGGATCCAATTCATTATTGTGATGCACGTCCAAGCGATTAGCGCGTTTTAGGCAAGCAATGAGCTTTCATATTATAAACCATTTTAACAGTCGTAAATAAATTGGTTAACATTACCGAAAAACGACGTTTCAAATAATATCTTATTACAAAGGGCCAGAATGTACTTAAAAGCTCGGAAAGCTTTATTGTCTGAGGTTCAGTTTTCCAATTTTATAACTGTAGATAACTAGTCTTAGCAAACACTGTATGCAGGAGCGTAGGAAGAATCAAAAGATTGGGGGGGGGGGCACTAGGGGTAATGAAAAGAGCACCTAAAAAATATTCCCCGGAAATGTAGACCACGGGGGGGAGAAAAATTTTCTCGTCATACTATACCGAAATTGCACCGTTTTTGACCATTTTTTTGAAACATCGAAATTTCCAAACAAAAAGGGCACCTTTGATGTTGATTTAGTATTTACAGCAAAATTAGCTTGTACAAAAAGGGCTCTTTTTATCACAAAAAGGCAGTTTTGGTCCTTTGAAAAATGTGTGTGGGGGAGAGGGAGCACGTGCCCCCTGTGCCCGGCAGGTTCCTACGCCTCTGACTGCATGTGTTTATTGTAATATATTTCACTGCACATTATAATATTGATAATAATTATATGACAACATGCACACATGTGAAACTCACATAATATCTTCGCAATAGGCAGCAAGCAAGCTTCAGCAAGCTTATCAACTACAGGATGATATGTGAAAACAATGCAATTTAAAAATTGTCGACTAAACTGAAAATTCAGCCAAATGTTCGACAACTTTGTAATTATAGTATATGGGCAGATTGGGTATCTCTATCACAAAATTATTGTGGGAACTGTAAATTTCCAAAGTGCAGCATAGCTTTTCTATTACCATTTTGGAAGTAGCTTGCGCACAACAGTAGTAGATTTGAAACGCAATGTGAATCAATAGTGTCTCAATAAATTATAGAAGTTCTTTTATCAATCAATTATTTACATTAAACTCAACTCGGAATCTCTCAAAATTGGACTTTTGTGCCACTTCTGCACGCATAATTTTTAAACTTTTTGTGAAGAGTATATAAGAAATCAATCATCATGCATAAAATCAGTTGTGGGTGTGATAAATTGTCCGCGAAAGGCCAGTATGGCAAAAAAGCCCAAGCTTCGAGGTGCGCATAGGACTTAATGCACATGCATCAAAATTAATTATCTGGTTATTTATATTTATTTATTAATAGTTCAAATTTTGCGTTTAGTTTAGTGGTCACTCTACTACTGCGCCCATTTCTCATACAGCCTGTAGTGGTAAAAATATCGGGGGCAACAACAAGAGCAACAGCCATGCCTACTAATTATTTTATAAGTGTTTTCAGGATGTTGCATGTGGAGGTTAATTCATTATATGGCACACATTGGCTTGTGGGACTTGTGCCAACGACCATTTGTGACCGAAGATAGATAAATTTGAAAGATAAATTAGCCATGATATTGTGAGAATCCTGATCAGATGATACATGAACTGTACTTAAATGGTTACATAATTGTTGTAATTAATGCACAATGTAATGGACCATAAATAAATAAATATTAATTTATAAATTAAAATATTTAGTGTCATCCACATTAATAGTGGATGTCTGAATGGAATCTAATTCAGAACAGTGAAGTGCATTCTTGGAGAAAATGGCGGAAGAGCAGTTTGTGTTTGTCGAATATGTATAATTATAGGCTGCCGGTGTAGGAATAAACACTGGATCGAAGCTTCCAAATTTGTCATAATTAAGGGATCAATAACTTCAATAGATCATTTTGGAAAACAGAAACACCTCCTGCGCACAGGAAATTATTACGCCCTATTGGTTGTCTTAGTATACATTCACTATTATCAGAAATTTGCTACTGTCTCTCGCACTATTCTGACGACTGGAATTTTTTTTGTATAGGCAGAGTGTGGCAATTGATTTATTATTTAGAAACATTCATCAAGTTAATTATCAAACAACATATGAATAAGGCCTACATATCAATAGCATAGAGCGACAGTAATCACAAAATGTTAGAGCAACTTGATAACGGGCAAACAAACGGACTCGAAGTCCCAGCGAAGTTAACAATTTGAAAGTTAAATGAATCAATGCAAATAGAAAAAAGGTGAAAAGTGAATGTCCATCACGCGGCGAGGACCATGCACAACAGCATTCAGTATAAATCAGTAAACAGAACAAGGTTGGAAGGATCTACTCAACAACTAATTAGACAGTCCCACTACTTTTAAATACGCCAAGTCAACCCCACACAAGAATCCTGCCGTGAAAGAACTAATTAGCTTAGCAATATAATCAATCTCTCGAATTGCTATGTAGTTAGGGAACACAGTTTTGGCAATTTAAATAAACCTCATCAACGGTCTAAATAAACACTTTGTAGTTCACTGATATAACTATAACCCAAAATATTGCCGACTTTTTAGCAGTGATAATTAATAGAATTAATCATATAAATTTAGCTATATATGGACCTATACATTGTGGCTTAAACTTCACACTAATGAAATAATAGCATGCAGATTACCTGTTAGAAGAACTAGAGTGGTTGCGGCTAGAAAACAATTGTACATCTTTCAAATTTGTCGTAGAGAGAAACTATAATAAAAAATTGAATAAGAAAACTACTTCTGTTACATATAAACTGTCATTAGTACAAGGTGGCCACTAAAATTAAATAACCTAACATATTGAAAGCAAAAAAGAGCTTCATAGGGATGGTATATAACCGTGGGTTTCACTGTGTTGGAAAATGTGGAACAAGTCAAGTATGGCACATTTCCCAGATTGACGAAGTTTTTTATGCACTATATGTTGTTGACCTTGCATGTGTCTCCTGGCATGTACATATGTTACTAAAATATATTTAGCAACATTTTCTTCACCATGCACCGAAAACACTAAGCTAATACCCACATGTGGTAAAAGTACATCAATGATACTAGTATTAGTTCAATGACACTAGTAAAATTAGTATTACTGGTTATATTACATACCTTATATCAACAGTTCTTCGTGTTGCTGTGAACACCTACTCGATATGGAAAATTGTGCCAGTCCTGGTGGCATTTTATAGTGCACTAAGGCGTGGCGTGTTAGTTAGTCAAGCATGGCAACTGGTCATGCTATATAATTATGCTAATACCAAGTGGCGTAACGGAGGAAGTGGGAACCCTTAGGCAAATATGGTGTGGGGGCCCCTGTTGACTATTGTGATCGTTTGACTGTGATATTATATTTATATTCAATATTTATTGAATTTCTGTAAAATTCCGTACTTATTAATTTTGTATAACATGCAATAACAATAAGAATCTCCAACGGATGTAACAACTAATAAGAATAACTAATGTTTATTTGAGATGGAATAAAAAAATCAGCAACCGTCCGTTGTCGATGGAGGGAGGCTTTATTATTTAGCATTATTAATTTTGCATTTTTGCATCAGATTTTTAAACTGCATTTTTTACGTTTTCTAATTTTCTGGGCGATAGGACGTGGCTGGTAAGGGCCCCTAACAGTCTAGGGCCCTTAGTTTTTGAACTAACCCTACCGAATGAGCGTTACGCCACTGCTAATAACAGTACATTTAGACAGATTAATTTAAATACAGTAGATTTCCAAAGGTTTATTGATATATAACTGATCATGCCATGCCAATATCTTTTAATTTCGTGTTTTGTCACAGGATATCATACCCTGCATGCATATCAAAGAAGTTTATGTGTGCAAAACCTTCCCATCATGTCGCCAAAAGATATGCACGCACGATTTTGGATAGTTTATATTGATCATTGTTTGTAATAATAAGTTAATTATATTATTCCCAACTAATGGTTTGGAACACAGGAACATAAAAACAAAGAATTGGTGACGTGAGTGATACGCTGACAGCAAATGTTATTCAAAATGCACGAAACAGAAAAAGCATAAAATTTTAGACACAATTTGGAAATGGAAATTAAGAGGAGAACATTACACTATGTTATCTTGTTCGACCCATCGGTTACTATTTTCGACTTTGTTGCTGAAACCGTCATATTTTCAGTATCGAAGATACAAGGCTTTGTATCTTCAATACTGCAAATATGATGGTTTCAGAAACAAAGTCGGAATTAGTAACCGATGGGTCGAACAAGAAAACGCAAACAACCCGACCAAATGTGACATTACACTATAGCATACTGTATTAAAATTGTTTGCTAATAAAACAATTAAACCACAAAATGCACAACCCCGTACCCATGCAGGCATTTTCGTTTCCGCGGTTGGATGATTAGCCTGCATGCATTCGCTAAAATATTTTGATTTAAACAAATTTTTGTATTTGGACAAGTTGGATATTGGTGCCTAGCCACCTTATGATATTTTAGCATGCATAAATGTTTCGTATTTTTTATTTTGGAAGAGACAAGAATAAACTTTTTCTCCTTAAGCCAGGCCGGCGCAGACACTGCGATTTTAGTCGGCCATTCAGGTTTAGATGGATGTTTTCAGCAAAAACAATCAGTGATAGGATCTGTGGGCTCATCTACATCGCCAGATTTGCCAATATCATGCACCTAACCTTAAATCGGCCGACTGAAATCGCCGTGTGTGCACCTGGCTTTACTGATATTTTGTTCAATATTAAGAAAAAACATTTCCCCTGCGAAAATTCACTTAGATTTCATATGTGTAAATGCCATGACGGGTGGAATATATTAGCGGATATTGATTATGTCGCGTTATTGTTCACTTGGCAATACAATAAGGAGAAAATGGTATTATTTATTATCCGACACTGTTTGATTTCATGTAACATATAAGCTATAAAAGCTATCGCATGCAATGAAATAACAATTATTGCATTCGAAAAGGGCTAAACTTAGATTTTGATAAATATAGCTAACACTTGAATTTACATGCAATATTGAGCGAGATACAACCAAAATAAAAATATTTATTACATATTTCACAAGTATAACTACATCGACAATGATAAGGTTGTTTTATGCTAATTTTTTGCATTTTCAAATACAGTAGTTGAACGTTCAAGCATCAATAGTGCAGTCAGTATTGGATGTAAATTTATTGGGCTATATATCACAAAATCTAAGTTAGTTGATTGGTTGGTTGCGATAACGCTTATAGCATGTGAAAACAAACAGTGTCCATGAAGTTCTTTTGTGACAATCCATATATATACACAGCTGATTCCAAAAAGTTTTCCTTCCAAACTCTAAACCTTAGACCGTTACACCTTATAGATCAGACTTCATCCTCGCGACCTGCGCGTGGAATCGTCGTGTTTATTGTTCGGCAAAAATATTGAAACAAGCCGCGGGAAGTTTTTTGGCGTTTTTATCTACAAAGAAAGCTCCAGTTTTTCATTATAATCCTAATTTTTTTGTGAATTCGAACAGTACGTATGTTATTAACTAGTTTAGCCAATCTTTTAGTGTGTTTTTACGTATTTACGTTCAGTATTGTCTTTCATATTGCTCAAAATTTTCACTACTTGTTGTGTTGCGAACTGTCAAACTGAAATGATACTGTCTTCTATAACTCTTGAACAGTAGTGAACTGTCGCCGAAACTTATGTAAGTTCTGTCAATCAATTCAATTCAATTCAATTCAATTCACAGGTATCGTTTAATCTGCTAAATCAAATAAAACAGTTATGAGTTGTTTTATATGAAAAGTTAAACTTGTAGTTCGATGTTTTGAAAAGTTTTCACACCGATTTTAACAACAAAAACAAATGTAAACTAACACTGGATTTAGTACAATGCGTATAATAGTGTTTTTTTATTAGTATTTTCAAGATTAACATTTTATTTTTATGTCAAACAAGTCAGAAATATCTGTTTTCGTATGTATTGTAAGCCAAAAAGTTGAAATCACTATAAATCACACGCTACAATTTACACGCATGCGCAGATCGTGCTCATGTCGAGTCGATTTTTTTTCATGCTGGCCACGCCGATTTTAGCGATGATTTTCTCGTGTTTTCTTGCGTGAAATTTTTTTAAACTTTGTATTTTTGTTATACAAGACGAGTGGTACAACATATCCAAATTTTAAGAAATTCTACAAATAACTTTTTCTGTAACCGTCATTCACGAATATCTCGAAAACTTATTTGTAAATTCCCTTCAAATTTTGATATGTTTTTCCTTTATGGGCCATAAATCTTCAAAAAAAATTTCCAGAAAAATTCACAGAAGGAAAATATAGATATTGTCAATTTATTGTGAAATTAGACAATAAAAGTGCAAAAGATTAAACATCATGGTTGCCATGGCAACACAAACACTGTTTTAATTTGTTCATAAATGGACAGCACACAGCTTCTGAACTTTCCTGGAAATGATCATATTGCCTTGTCTTAAGTGTATCTAATATAAATTCGGTTCAAAGCGAACGTTTCTCAAAATACCTGGAATTTTAGAGAACTGTAGGGAGCCACCTTAAGTAGCAATGGGTTGATTATATCTTATTCGGAGTAGCCGTCAATAATAATAGCAACTTTCCAAACTGATTGGTTAAACAAAGAAAGACAAAGAGTTATTATGTTGTTGATATACAATTACAGCGACAGTTATGTGATACGAAACCGAATTTGCGCCTTAAGAATTTCAAATTAATAAACTGGGATGTTTCTCTAGTTCGAGGTTAATTAATTTTTGGAGGCACGTGGGGTCAAGTATAAAACGATCAGTTGAATTATAGTTATTAATACACTAATGACTATATTACGAGCTAATTGAGATCTTCCCGCATCCTTGAAGAGTATTCATGCGGCCATCTTGATAAATATCCGATATTTTAATGTAGATCGAACGGTTACACACAACCATGCATGACCATTAGTGTGCGTCTTTGATAAAAGATAAATATATGCAATAAAGTTTTTGTATGGGTTATATTGAGCACTGTTCTTAACTATATGGGTTATATTGAGCACTGTTCTATATATATATATATATATATATATATATATATATATATATATATATATATATATATATATATATATATATATATATATATATATATATATAATATATAATATATAATATTTATAATATATATATATATATATATATATATATATATATATACGTATATATATATATATATATATATATATATAAAAAGACATAAACAACAAATTTCAATCTTAAAATTTTATTTCATCGCTACACAGTGTTTCACGTACAGCGTACGATCATCAGGCGATTGATGTTAATTATCTCGCAATAAATTACAACGGTTTACGCTGACGCGCTTAGATTGCTGACGCAAGCATTTAAACGATTGTGGTTACTTGCGCGCGCGCGTTTGAAATTAGAAGCTTTATAACTGTTCCTATGCCTACACTTGCTAAACAATTCAGATCTTATATTCAATGTATTAATTTTGTCCGATAACATAATCATTCTTTTTTCCTCGGTGCACAGAGAACAAACTTTCATTCCTGGGCAAACGGCTGGAACTTGCTTCATGACCGACCAATTTATTCGGAATGATTTGTTCTGCGATTTAAGATATAAGAAATTATATATATATATATATAATTTGTTATCTTAAAATGTTTCAATTTCTCGCTACTTTAAGTTTCATGCCACTATTTGTGGCAATCTTCAGGCGATAACAAATTAATTCGCTCTGCTAAATAATTTGTAGTATTGGGCACTCTTTTATCTATAACGAAAAACAAAACTGTTTATATATATATATATATATATATTTTCGTTTTACCTCAAAAAACCACAACAGTCTGTTTCATCCGTATAGGAATCATCAGGTGGTGAATAATTTCGGATGAAACAGACTATACGGATGAAACAAACTGTTGTGGTTCTTCGAGGTAAAACGAAAAACTATATTACGCTCTATCTATATGGTATTGAGCACTGTTTGTGTTTCGTAAACCAAAATCTTAAGCTATATATATATATATATATATATATATATATATATATATATATATATATATATATATATATATATTTATATATAGCTTAATTCCTAATTACACGAATGATATGCATTCAATACAAATAAAATATCAGATGCTAGTGACAAATGGCAGGGACACTACAACAGTTAAAAACAATTACTGAGGGTCATTTTAACATCATACAAGTTACATGCGAATGTCTAGAAACAACAGTTGATGGCATTGTTCAAACTTCGACAAGAGTTACGATTTAGCTCGATTTAAAAATACAGATTTCCACTTCGTGGATCTTTTGCATAAAAACAACTGCTCAGGGCATTCGAATAATAATCTGGTAACAATCTCTTCGTTAATGTACTTAAAGACAATGTAAAGTCCGTTCTGCGAATACGTTCTGCGCAGGCTTACATTCCAAAGGTCGAGACCCGACCATTGGATCGAATGTTATTAATATTTCGCTCTTTCCGAACTTTCTTCAATTGAATCTCTAGTCTGTATTAATTTAGAAGCATATAGCGAACCAGAAGCGTCAGTGTTAAAACTTCAGTATATAATATATATCTAATCATATTTTACAACTATCATAGCACTGAGTTCAAAATGCAAACAAAGCATTTTCTTACATTACGGACTTTACATGACCATTAAACTATATTATAGAGTGTCTTGGAAGACATATCCAAACTGTCGACACGGGTGATATACAATCACTATTTCATTACGTTATATTCGGGATTGTAGCTTTTACGCGCCAACATGACATCATGCCTTTTTATAAGTCTTTTTTAACAAACGAGAAGTAAATTTTACCTGAATAAAAGTGTATAAAATTTGATACTGATTTATTGAATGACTAGCTATATATTATACAGTTCAGTTCGATAAAATGATGTTCAGATGAGGTATATCAAAATGTGACTCTCTGCCGATAATTAACACGTGTGCATTAATTGACAATTTCATTAATTTCATTCATGGCATTTTGTCTTCCTATTGGTATCTACAGTAGAGCCAGTTATGAAAATGAATAACTAATTTTGCGTTCTCGAATCTAGTATGGACAAGGCTCGCAAAATGTATTGTAGGCCTATGTGCCCAAACTTTATAGATACCTCTCTTTTGTTTGTTTTTTTGCTTGATTTCAAAGCGCATTGACAAGAACCTAAAACGATAGGATCCGATAAATGCCCTTTGCTTTCTGATTTAACCTGCACCACCGAGTTTTCGATTGGCGTTGTGTCCTGCGTTGCATTGTGTTGCCAGTGCGAGAGAACAAATCGCAATACAAATGTATTATTTCCTACGCGGCCACGGAATTGTAACTTGATTCCTTGATTCCAAAAATGAAAATGATTTAAAACATCAAATTACAACTGATTATATTCAGACAGACAGCGAATGAAAATCGATTAACTTGATAGGTGACTATAGCTGGATTAGCCGCCCTATATATATTGATTAGCCGCCCTATATATATTTTTCACGTACTAGTGTCATGGACTAGTAAAGTACGTCTGTCCAAGTTTACGCACTACTGCATGTCAAAACGTGGAGAAATCAGTTGATTGCTCAAACGTTACAATTGCATACACTTTTATTAAACGCATATTAGGATCTTTAAATCTATATTGATATAATATTCTGCTTCTATCGATCAAGCCACACTTTATCAGTGATCAAAATTTGAAACTTGTGTATAAAATGAAGAGTGCTAAATTTTGGATAAAGAAATCAATAATCAATTTAGCGTCCATTGTGGAAAATTCTGGTTTTTCACTTCCTCACGCGAGAAAAACATCGTGCGTGAAACCTATAGGCTTTGTAGTTTCGAGTAACCTGATCAAAGTGAATTTGTCTAACTTGGAAATATTTCACTTTATATTATTTGATGAGTTATCGCCTGGCTACTTCTCTGTCTAACTTTATACAGGAAGTCCGCTACTTAATTGCCCACTGTGTTTACTATAGCATTACTAATAACGTCACTTTAAGCAGAATTGAGCACTGCTTCACCCACTAACTTCTTGCGATATCTAATTTTAAGAACTTTCTTCTTCCGAGTTATTCGTTTTTATGTAATTCAGTTTTTGACCTAGACATGCCAATGATGCCATGTACCTAGTCTCAAAAATTAAATAATGTAAAGTTCTTTGATTGAAGTAAATTCGCTTTGTGTATGCCCAAGTCCCATGATTTCAAAACTAAGTTATTTTTCTTTTTTGTAAAATTTTTCCCGAATCTGCATTTACGTATGTGAGAGATCAGTTTTTGGGTTATGCGCAAATCGAGCTTTTCCTCAGCTATGACTTATAGTGTAATATAAATATAAGTGTAAATTTTATAAGTGGGCGGAAGGGGGGGGGGGGGTTACTGAACGGTTGAAACTTTTCCTTTTGGGCAATACCTATTTTATTGTTATTGTTAATATTCCCAATTCAGTTATAAAGAATAAGTTTAATATTGTGAAGAAATAATATAAGCACCATTTCTATTTACTGATATTCGCCCGGCCAAAATAACAAGTCTAGCATCAATTAAGATGGTGACGCCAATAATCAAAGTTAAAATGTCCAAAATTTGCATGCATTTCTAAACATTCTTTCTAAACATACTTTCTCACTGCAAATTTTGGTATTGGCCAATTGTGAGTGCAATTGCGCTAGGCTATACAAGAAGTTGGCAAACAAGGAAATTAATGCTGTAGTGAGTATATCTGCATGAGTTTGACTAAATGTAATTTTATACCCTATAGCAATTTTCGTGGACATGGGTGTAGGAAAATGTTTCCTCATTAGCGACAAGAAAAACACTGCGATTTGCAGTTGAGCTTAGAGACAAGAAGTTTTGCCGCGGAGTTTGATCGTTGAAACCACAGTTGAAACGTACAAGTTACCAAGGGCAATTTCAAATGTTGTCAAGCTGAAATGCGAATGTTGTCATGGGAGATTTAGATACTTTCGGGCAATCATAGTGAAGAAGGCGTTGCCCCAAGTGGCCTCCAACGCTTTCTTCACTATGATTGGCCGAAAGTGCCTAAATCTCCCATGACAACATTCGCATTTCCGCTTGACAACATTTCAATTTGCCCTTGGTAACTTGTACGTTTCAACCATCAAACTGCGCGGCAAAACTTCTTGTCTCAAGCTCAACTGCAAATCGCAGTATGTTCTGATTTACATGACAACTGTTCAATGGTACACACCAGACATAATCACGTGCATGAAATACAGTGGCTCCCTATAGACCGTATAGAATATTGTCATGTTTATAAAGGAAACTTTAATCTAGCCTGACATGAACCATAAGCGAGGCCAGGCAAATGTAATCGTAGTTTCCCCACTTCACTTTGTCACAAAGCTCAGATTACTGTTCGCCAGGGCTACGTCCGCTACGACAACGATCTCAATGGGCCCAGAGCTAAGTCTGGCAGGAGCTCGGTTAAAATCTGTTTACACTAACACAGTGAAAGCCAAGAAAAGTCTTGATGCAACGTCAATGCTCGCTCAATGTAGAGATAATAGATAGCTTAAGATCTAGGACGTCGACGTCAGCTAGGACGTCAGGACTAAGCAGAGGACTGGGACTACATTAGGAAGACATCCTGTAGTCCCGTCGACGTCGTAGATCTTAAGCTATCTATAATGACTGTACTAGATAGTATAACAGTTAGTTAGCATCAGCCTTAATTGCTAGTATTATATTGATTTTATTGAGCTAACTCTTATTAATATTTTTTTGCATATTGTTTTCCGTAACCTTTGCCTCGTTCAAGGTATAACAATCCTTAAAATAAGTATTATACAATGCGGTAATGCTATAACAATTTTTTACCCTTCTGAGGAAAATGCGGAATATGTGCCCGAACCGGTAGCTTGGAGTGTCGCTATAGTTCTTACACAGCCAGGCAGGTAACCGAAATAGAATAACGTAATTTTGTATAATAACTTGCGATCAATTAATCTCTCCAAAACCGTGCATGCATAACTTCTGGCAACATCACAGTAACCAATATCCATTGTCGGTTTCACTGACCTTCTCGCGCCGGAAAAAAGAGTTTTATTTTACATAATGCATTAATTAAATTATTCCTCGTAAAATTATTACAATATTCTTAGATCCTTATAGACATTTGGTGTATAATATTTTAATATTTTCTTAACTCGTAAATATATAACCGTAATTCATCCTATTGACTGCAATGTTTACATGAAATAAACCATCTATCCCGGGTTTGACAGAAATTATGGGAAGTTTTTAACACTTTGTGTAATTGCATGCCGTGCAATTTTGTTTGTCGTTCTGATATTATATGAGGAGTTTTTGGAGAGATTATATTGATCACAATTAGTTTAAGTTAAGCTATAATGAATTAGGCTATTCCGAGTAGCTGTCAAAATAACCAGCAACATTTCAACTGATGGGTGTTATAGCCAGAAGGACAAGGTGTTATTATTTTAACACTAGTTGGTAACACTCTAATCTGCAATTATTTCTTTTAATAACATAATCTAATCTGCGTACTGGTTATAATCGCTCGTTCCATCTTGGCCGTTCATATGGTTCTAATCGCTCGTTCCATCTTGGCCGTTAATAGGGAGTTTAAGATTCGCGTTTCCGGGAGCGGCAAACGACTGGGTCAAACTTTCTTGGCAAAATTGTCGTTGAACGTTTTCGTTTCATATTTTCTTTCTTGTGCCGAAAAAACAATCGTCCATTGCAGTTTTAAAACAGCTAGTTCATTTGCTCTTTATTGCCTAATGCCGTAAAATTTTTGTCCGCCTGCATGGCCTTTGCCGTATAACACAAAGCTTAAGCTCTCTAATATTAACAAATTGTGGCCTAGCCTAAACTAATGCAAGCCTACAGTAATGCAAGTTTTGTGGCAAAGTGAAGAGACGAAACCACGCCGCTTTGTAAACATGACAATAGTTTATGTAATCAAAGTTTTGTCGTGCTTATGCAGATATACAGTACAGCATTTCTGTGTTTGCCAAATTTATTTTCTTTCTTATATAGGCTATAGTGCGTGACTCTCACGATTGATCAAAACCAAAATTTGCATTGTGAAAATCATGATATCAATAATAGTAAAATATGTTTAAAATACATTAAAATACAAAGAAACAGCTTAGGCTATTCCCAAACGTTGTCAATTAAGCTACTCTAGTTCGAATGTACGAAAACTTCTAATGATTTTGGCCTTCGACATGTTTGTCCGGTCGCTGCTAAGTAGAACCACTTAATAAAACCTATCTTGCATAATTTATCTATATATATAGATGTACAGCATTTCTAGAATGAATTATAATGTACATGCATGCAACAGGTGCATGCGGCATATTTCCGGTTCGTAAACCGCCGGGGTCACCAGAATAACAAACAATGTCATCACTTTCAGTGTGCGTCACATCCGGTGAATATTACCCGCGAGTCCCAACACACAAACGCAACAGACACAAACAACACGACGTCTGCACGAACTAGAGTTGGGTGATACTAGAATCATATCGTGATTGTCGTCTAGGAAATTATCGCGATATTTGATAACATTTCGATGAATGCAATAAGCACATTCGCGATTTTAATTCACATAAAAAACATATTAACAAAACAAACTAGCTGCACTATAACACCAGATATATTTTTGACACGTCTGATTATCAATGTTAAGTACCAGTTAAGGCTGTTTGTATGATTTATTAATTATTATAACAATCTAGACTTTATAACAAACGTACTTGCAGGGAGGTGAGTCCGGGATTGGACGCACCGAGGGTGGCTGGAAGTTTCCCGAACTTACCGAGCGAAGCGAGGTAAGTTCGGGAAACCTCCAGCCACCCGAGGTGCGTCTAATCCCGGACTCACCGAACCTGCAAGTACGTTTGTTTTTTATCCCATACACCGAGCCATACACACATTTGTAGCTCTTCGCGATATATTCGTCGTGTTTTGTGAACATTTTCCCGGCCAAAAAAATCACTGGGCAAGAAAATACTTCTTTATTTACGTCTACATTACCTTTACTGCATTTTTTCTTTGGTTTTTCTTCAGTCTCAGTATGTTAGTCACCGAAAAAAGTTCTTTAAAGTTTAGGTTTGTCGGCTAAATCTTGTCCGCCATATTTGTTATTGTTATTGCAACGTAAGCAGTTTAGCGGGTGAGTTCGGGCGAAAAGCAGGTGAGTTCGGCAAAAAGCAGGTGAGCTCGACGACAAGCTCACCTGCTCTAAATCAATCAGAAAGCCGCTTTTAACACAGGTATGGGATAATATAGCAAACTAGGTAAACTTGAGCAACACTAGTGGAGAACATTCAAACACAACTATGTCCGAAAACCCACATGAGTTCCCGTCCAGTTTGTACGAAGTTTGGTGACTAATGCCTATTTGCATAACATCTCTCTTTCTGAGGAGATTTCAGATCACGTGTTATAAGAGTCTCTTTGATAATGGTATGGCGTTGATTCTTATATAAGTTAAAAACTAATTAATTATAATTATGTACTATTTAAAGCACTTGTAGTCGTGTTTTATCACATATAAAACACTCCGCTGGCTTCAAAAACGACTCATCTTATACGAGTTCATTGGCGAAGTAATTTTTAAAATAAACTTTGTCTAAACCGAGAAAATCAAAGCTAAAGTTTAATTTATGTAAATTAACATGATTTTTTATCACATGGTGGAGGTGACCAGTCAAGGACTCTAATTCCTGACGGTGACAAGTACGCTTGTTGGACCAAGAATGGAGGGGTGACATTCAACGGTTGAACTTTTCAGCTGGCAACCTAGCAATTTGAGTGACCGAGACGAGCTCAATACCTAAGAACACCAAGCAGGTTGCGGGGCCCTCGCATTTCTCATGGGAGACCCAAGGGAGGCAGACCCAAGTGGTTGAAGACGGTAAACGAAGTGTCGACGTGGGCTTGGCACACTGGAGACGACGGGGGACCCAAAGTTAAAAATCATCGAGGTAGGGAACAACGGGTGAACATGGTAGTTGTTTGAAAGAATCCAATGAACAGCGGACGCCACCGAATCAAAAATGAAAGGAGCAGACCTGAGGCCAAAAGGTAGCACCAAGCCATATTAAAAGAGTCTCGCCAGTACATGCCTAACAGAGGTCGGTCGGAGACGTTGATCGGAATGTTAAGGTAGGCGGCTTGCACGTCGAACTTGGCCGTTAAGACCCCTTTAAGACCCCGTTAAGATCGCATAGAGAAGGGATCCTTAGGTATACCATCGTTAATGCTTGCTCCTTGGGGAGAAGAAAGGTCAAGGATGGGGCGCCACTTCCCCGGTTGATGACGTTTCGGAATAACCCCAAACGGACTGGTTTGGAGAGAGGGTAGTGAGGGTACGGATAAGGACCAGCCACCCGGAGGTGAGCGACTTCCGCCGAGAGATATTTGTCGAACACGTCCGGGTGTTGAGACACCGACTTGAGATCGCGCAGCGACAGAAAAGGGACCACACGCTCTGGAACGAAACCCACACAGAAACCGTCGCGAATTCCCGCCAACACATAATCCTTGCGGGCATGGGCGTACCGGGCGGGGGGGGGGGCAGGGGGATGGGGGCGGTAGCCCCCCAGTTTGTTGGGCAGTCTGGCAATATTCGCTTAATAGTCGGGCAATTTTGGTTTATTAAAAAAATAAATTGGACAAATTCTGTCAATTTTGTGATGTTTCCAAAATTTTTGTTAGGTTCCGGAAAATTTTGGCATGTCCGGGAAAATTTTTTGACCACTTAAATGGTACACTGACCGAAATTGTTTTGGCGACGGGGGGGGGGGGGGGGAAGGTCGCCAAAACAAAAAGTCGGGCAAATTTCTTTCCGCCCCCCTAAATTTTTCCTTCCGATACGCCCATGCTTGCGGGGACTAGGATACTCCCGGAGCTCGTGCACAAATTATTATTATTATTATTTAAAATTATTTATACACGGTAGCTTATCAATCTATTTCTACTAAAAATATAGAGAGTTTTCTGATAGTGATAAAGTTTCAAATAATTAAAATGTTTGTAGGTTTTCATAAGGCCCAGCTGTAGAAATTTAAGCTAAGCAGTAGAACAACAATTTACTAAAGTATAGTAAATATCATGGATAAACAGGACATTATTACATTTATAATATTCCATTAAAAAACCCGAAAAAAATATACACTCTTACTAGTAACAGTTTATTGAAAAAGATGTTTTATAGCAGTCACTGGCAACTTGAAAAATTGTTCAAAAATGAATTATTTTCGCGAATGAAAACTCTCTCAGAGATCGTGAGATTTATCAATTCAGTTGGCAAATTATTTGAAGTTTTTGCACCTTGGTAGCTAAAATTTCGCTTTAGTGCATTTGTTCTTGGTTTTGCCAGTTTCAGCATCGTATAATTACTGCGTAATTTGGCAGGTCATTAACATATAATAAGAATAGTGTTGATAGGTTATATTAACATTTATTCTAATCATGCATGTAAACAGTATAAATACAGTAGGTTCTTATTATGTATGTTACTTATAGGTCCTAGAGAATAATAAAGCAATATTAACATGGTGGCAGCTAGTGGGTTTTAGACAAATATACACGTCTAACATCTCGGTACAAAGAGCAACTTAACATTAAATAATGGCTACGAACTTGCCATTTCCAATATTCAAAAGTACAGGAGACGACAAGCGCGACATGGAGATCTTTGAAGAAGATTTAAAAGATTACTGTACGTAAATAATTGGTATGACCCGTCAAGGGCAACCGAAGAAGAAAGATTTTTATTTATTTATTTTTTATTTTAAACATTTTCCCCATGTACAATAAATTTATGTGTAGTATATTTACAATAATTGTAGAGTGCGGGCTAGAGACCTACTAGAAATCTTAGTAGACTTTTATTTAGGTCTCTAGTTATGCTAGTTTGTATTGTGTTATGTAATAAATTACTTACAGTCAATCACAATATTAAAGGAATATATATATATTTACAAGAGAGAAAAAGAAGAGAAATTGTTCTTATTATAGAAGTGAATACCAATGTTGTAGATGCATTTGGGTTCTTATAAGAATTAGACTACAATATACTATTAAATTTGTCATATAGCAGAATGTTTTATAGCATATCTTATACATTGTATAGTAAAAATTATTGTTTAATTTGCTTTTTGAAAGTGCTGTAGAAATTTATATCTATAAATTTTGTTTCTAATGAATTCCGTACGTCAACTCCTTTATTTGAGGGAGTGTGTTCTACATAATTTGTTCTTTTATAACATTTGTGAAGTTTTGATGCATTTCTCGTGTTATAGCCTATTGATGAATTTGGTTGTTTGTCACAAAATAATCTTTAAAAAATTCTGGTAAATTATTAAGATGATGGTATCGAAACATAAATAAAGCAGTTAAATAGTCGTTGATTTTGAAGATGTTGAGGATATTTAAATCTTTGAAAATTGGTTCACTGTGATCAAAGTAAGATTTGAATGCCATTAAACGCACTATTTTTTTTTGTATATTCATTATTTTTTGAATTCTGTTTTTGTAAGTATTACCCCATGTTAGGTTGCCGTAAATCAAGTTTGGATAGACTAATGCATAGTATATCAGTTTTACAGTATTTCGGTTCACGAAATGTCGTATTTTAGCTATTATACCAGCAGCTCTAATTAATTTGTTTGCTACCTTAGCTATATGATCTTTCCAGGTCAAACATTCGTCAATGACAATACTAAGGAATACTGTATTTTTAACTTCTTCAATATTATTACCATTAATGTTAATTTTAATGTCTTGCTTTGGTTTTTTATTTGAAGATCGGAATAATATTACTTTTGTTTTTCTAGTATTTAGAGATAACTTATTCGCATTTAACCATTCAGCAACTTTATCAAGATGGATCAAAACTGACAAAGCAATAGCTTGCTTTCGAGCGTGTCTTACAGCTTAGGTCTTAGCGAAGCAGGGCAAAAGAAGCCTCATTCAGTACTTCAAGCATTGCGAGAATATTACGGCGCAAGTATTGGAGTCTCGGGGGAACGGCAAAAGTTTCTTCGCTTACTGCAACAAGACGCTGAATCGATAAGTTCATGGGAGTCCCGTATACAAAATCAGAGTGCTCAGTGCGAATACGAGAGTTTTGAAGACGAACTCATGCGAGACCAATTCATATCAGGCTTAGCATCAGAACAACTCCGTGTTAAGCTCATCGGCAAAGGTCACAGACATAAGGACGGTGAACGAGCAAAGGTTACCCTGCGAGAAGTTTTCGAAGTTGCTAAAACATTTGAAGCAACGACAGCGACAAATCAACTCATGAAAACGGCCAGAGAAACACAAGTGTATGAACAAGTCAATTATAACAATAATACGAAACAAAAGCAATCGAACCGTGACCCGTGTTTTTGGTGTAGTGGTCAACATAAGCAACCCCGTCAGAGATTCTGTCCAGCGTATTCGAAAAAATGCAACAAATGTGGCACACTCGGACATTTTGCCAGAGCTTGTAGAAACGCTGGAAACGTCCCTGGAAGCGTCGAGAGTCGAAAACCATACATGCAACTGCAACAACAACAATATGCAAATTGGACGGGCGTTGAGAAACTTTACATGAAGTATGCGTTTATTATACTGCGGGCTCAAAAACAAACGTTGTTGTGACGTTTTGAGAGAACTGAGTTGTTTAAAAGGAAATTGGTCGTTTTGGACGCTGTTTTGGACGCTGTTTTGGACGCTTTTGCATCGTGAAAACTTGTTATTATTGTCGATTTTGTATTGCTCTGTTGGCTGGCTTGAATCACGAAGATTTGACTGTTTTTGAACGGTAAAAATGAGCATAATTTGACTGATTTATTTCCGTACAGGTGACGGTCGTAATATTTTAACTTAGACAGTCTCAGTTTATTCATTTATATATGTATTGTGTAAGGTTAATATGTATGTTTTGGTATTTCTGTATTATTTCGCTTTGTAAGTTTATGAATATTTGTCTTTTTAGCGTGAAAAATAAAACCCTTCGTTACTGTGAGTGGTGTGTACTTCATGTAACATTTAATATACAGTCCCCAAATTCAAGTATTGAAGGCGCGTGGGTTGGTCGTCAACAAACATCGAAACGAGGCTCATTGGCGTGAACACAAATCAAGTTGAAGTCGAAGATAATTATGTAAATGAAGAATTGTTCATGACAGATCACGATATGAACAAACAAGAAAATGCAAATGAACGAAAATTCTTCGCACATCTAACCGTTGTCGAAACCAATCGATCAAAGGTTGTCAAAGCACTAATCGATTCAGCGTCACGTACGTACATGCATTCTACATCAACATTTCCCGAACATTAAAATTGAGAAAACCAAAGCTGCGATCCAGACGTATGGAGATGAACGGATAAAACCAAAGGGCAAATTGACTTTCTGCTGCGAAAGGAAAGGAAAATTGCATCTACTTGATTTCCTGGTAGTCGACGTACCTCGTGGAAAGGCGCCATTGTTGAGTGGTCGAGACGCAGAAATCCTGGGATATTTGGATATTCATGCAGATGAGATTCATTCCGTGAATGAAGTAAAAACGGACAAGAATTCAAATGTGCATAATCAGAAAATCCAGAATGAACAGCTCAATCATCAGAATTCAGAGTGCAATGCCTAAAGTCCAGCAAGCAACATCCAGGGTCAAGAAAGTGTGCGTCAAAACGCCCAACCCCTTCACAAGTCCAGCAAAATTCCACAATTGGGGGAGTTAACAAAAGAATTTGTTCTAGAGCATTATGATAAAGTATTCCAACCAGGAAAAGGAAATCCGTTGGGTGCACCCATGCATATCGAGATGGATCCCGACATTCGACCAGTACATGCTCCTCGACGACGTATTCCCGTTGCAAAGGTACAGAGAGTTAATGAAGCATTGGAGAAGCTTGCGAAGAACGTGTTATAGTTCCAGTCACACAACCAACGAACTGGTTATCGAACATGTTGATAAAAGAAAAGCCTAATGGAAAACTCCGAATATGCATTGATCCAAGTCAGACAATAAATAAAGCAATAAAGCGTCCTATCTACACTATTCCAACAATCGAAGAAAAGCTTCCATTTCTTACTAAAGCGAAAGTGTTTACAATTGTTAACGTGTCGGAGGCGTTCCACAACGTAGTTTTAGATGAACTCTCCTCTTTACTTACAACATTCTAAGGCCCAAATGGACGCTATAGATATCTGCGCATGCCATTTGGAATCTCATCTGGTCCAGAAGAATACCAACGAAGACAGCGAGAATTTCTGGAGGGCTTGGAGGGTGTCATAAACATCGCTGATGACATTTGCATTTTTGGATGTGGAGATACAGACGAACAAGCAAGTAAAGATCACGATAAGAACTTAATTGCATTACTGGACCGATGTAGCGAACGTGACCTGCGATTATCAGCCAAGAAAATCCAACTCAAAGCAACTTCGGTCTCTTTCATGGGACACATCCTCACTGACAAAGGCGTTGCCCCTGACCCATCCAAAGTGATTGCTATACAAGAGAAGCCAAAGCCTGTCGACAGAAATGGAGTTCAACGTTTCTTGGGAATGTGTCAATACCTGTCGAAGTTTTGCCCAAAACTGAGTAAGATTGTCTTACCATTGCGAGATCTAACTAGAATCAACGTAGAATTTATATGGACAGATGTTCACGAAAGCGCTTTCAACTCGGCGAAAGATCTCATTGCATCCAGCACTATTCTGCAGTACTACGA
This sequence comes from Paramuricea clavata, assembly GCA_902702795.2. Classification (NCBI taxonomy): domain Eukaryota; kingdom Metazoa; phylum Cnidaria; class Anthozoa; order Malacalcyonacea; family Plexauridae; genus Paramuricea; species Paramuricea clavata. Next base: position 48,062 of record CACRXK020000717.1, on the reverse strand, counting down.
TGTCACGCTACCTGTAACCTTGCAAGTAGATGCTTCAGATGAAGCAATTGGTGGGGTTTTACTTCAGAACGGGAAGCCAGTGTGTTTTACGTCGCATACTCTTGATTCAACTGAAAGAAACTACGCGCAGATTGAGAAGGAGTGTCTGGCCATCGTTACTTGTATGAGCAAATGGCACCAATACCTCTACAGGAAGAAAAACATCCTCGTTCACACAGATCATCAGCCACTGGAAACAATCTTCCAAAAATCGTTAAGTAAAGCACCTAGACGACTTCAGCGCATGATGCTGAAGTTGCAACAGTACCATTTCTCGGTCCAGTACAAAAAAGGAAAGGAGATGTATATAGCAGATACTTTGTCTCGAGCAGCTTTAACCAATCCCACGGCAATGGGGACAACTGAAGAAGAAGTGTTTCGCCTGGAATTATCATCGATGGACCTTAAACCACCTAACTTGTCTAATGTCACCTTGGAGCGGCTAAAAGAAGAAGTATCAAGCGACGCAACATTGAAATCACTTTATGAAACAGTACTAATAGGATGGCCGTTAGATAGAGCATCGCTACCTGCAGACCTTCGGCCATATTGGTCTTTCAGAGACGAGATTTCTATTGACAACGGTATACTATTGAAGTCTCATCAAGTAATCATCCCGCCATCAATGAGACAAGAGATGTTAAAAAAGATTCACAAAGCTCATCAAGGTGCAGACAGAAGTATAAGGAGAGCCCGAGAAACACTATTCTGGCCATGTATGTCAGCGGCAATACGCCAAACCTGCTCAACATGTGGTCTGTGTGCACATTATAAATCAGAACGACCAACCGAACCGATGAAATCTCAGGAGATTCCCACACTTCCATGGGAACGAATAAGTGTTGATCTATTTCAATTGGATGGTAAAACGTACTTGGTAACTGTTGATCATTACAGTGATTTCATAGAAATTGATTGGCTAAAGAATACTTCAGCAACGGCAGTCATCAATGCTATGAAAAAGAACTTTGCCAGAGCAGGAATTCCTCGTGCATGCGTCAGTGACAATGGTCCACAGTTCAGTAGTCATGAGTACAGCCAATTTGCCAGTGAATATGGATTCAAACCAGTTAAGTCGTCGCCTTATCATAGCAAAGGCAACGGAAAGGCAGAGTCTGCGGTAAAGGTGGCGAAAAATATTCTAAAGAAAGCGCGGCATGAAGATCCCTACTTGGCATTGCTGGCATACAGGAACACTCCACAACAGGGCCACAAGTTTTCACCTGCTCAGAGGCTTATGAATCGGAAACTACGAGATATCACTGTGTCAGTACCTCAACAACTTAAACCACATCCTGTTTCCAGCACTGAAGTTGTGAATGATATAATGTCGCGTAGAGTCCGGTCCAAACAACTGTATGATAAAAGAGCATCACCCAAACCTTTGAAATCGTTCTCGCGAAATGACCAAGTCTTCGTGAAACCAAATCCGAAAAATAAACACAAGCCATGGATATATGGAGAAGTCGTAAAAAATCGTGGCCATCGGTCGTGTGTCGTGAATACGGCTGTTGGACTAATTCAACGAAACCATAAACAACTCCAAAAAGCTGATGTCACACCGCAGGCTTTCAACAAAACGAACCATGAAGAATTAGAAATAGTATCCCTCCCAGACGAAACCTTACCATCATCAATAGCATTACTTACGGAAACAACCGAGGAACAAGTAACGGCGCTACCATCTCCAGCAGTGGAAATACAGCCAGCACCTCTACGTCGTTCGACAAGAATTCGTAAATCGCCAGTAAGACTTAAAGATTATATACGGTAACATATAATCCTTAAGAAACGTTAATCTCAACTTAATACTTTTCTTTATAAGAACATTTATTTGAACTTCATATTATTGTTTAGATATTTTTGTTTTGTTTTAAAAAAAAATGTGTAAAAAAAAAGACTTTTTTATAAGGGGAAAGGTGTTGATAGGTTATATTAATATTTCTGCTAATCATGCATGTAAACAGTATAAATACAGTAGGTTCTTATTATGTATGTTACTTAGGTTCTAGAGAATAATGAAGCAATATTAACAATAGGAGGGGTCCTAAATTTCATCCCTGCGGAACACCACATTTAATTAATTTTCTGGATGATTTAACATTATTTATTCTACGTGTTTGATATCGTTTTAATTTCTAAGTATGATATAAACCAATTCAAGGCACCCCCTGTAATTCCATACAGTTTTAGCGTTTCAATTAGGATTATATGATCAACAGTGTCAAATGCTTTCCGTAGATCTAGGGACAAGACTCCATTTATAGGACCTTTATCAAAATTTATGAGCCAATTACTTGTAGCATTTAACAACGACGTTACAGTTGAATGAGATTTTCGAAATCCGAATTGGTTACCAGACAGAATGTTGTTCTCATTTATATACGAAATTAACTGATTGTAGACAGTTTTTTCTAAAATTTTCGCAATAGTCGACAAAATCGAAATAGGCCTATAATTGCTACCGTCAGATTTGTCACCGTTTTTGTAAATGGGGTAGACAAAAGCGGTTTTAAGCTCATCTGGGAAGATACGTAGCCCGCCCGACCGAAAAACCACTCCAACACAAAACAAGTTAGAATACAATTTTATTGGCTACAAATGACTACAAATGTATGTATTGACTACAAATGTATGTATTGACTACAAATGTATGTATGCATGTATTGGCTTAACCACACGACAATTCTACGAGTCCAGAAAAACAATAATGCCGACGAGTGAAGATCACGAACAACACGACCGACGCAACGCTGAATAAATATCGTACTGCGGAACATATCAACGTTTTGAGAAAAAAGGAGAAGCGCTTACGATGCCCTCTGTGTGTGACTGGCTAGTTTCAGCAGCGACGTTAAAAGGACAAGAAATACGTCTATGCGACCCACATGCCAAACGATCACATGCATGACGATATCTACACTGCCTGCCAAGGCAGTGTAACCCCCAAAAACGCAAAAAAACGACGGCGAAGGGGTACTGGAACCCGCATGCTGAACGCGACTAGGGGAACGCGGAACACGAAACGCGGCGGTGTGCATGTTAAATAGCTCCACGTTCATGACAAACCCCGCGCGGCGGCGTCGCGGCGAAAAGCCTCGTCGTAATTGCGCCAGGCGTCCCCCCCCCCCCACCCCCTGAATTGCGAATACGTACGTAGAATCAGCAGTTCCTACATAAACAAGTCACGAGCACGGTGGGGGAACCAGGTAACGAGAACGAGGGAGAATATGGAAAACGTTTGGGCCTATTGAACGACATCGGTAATATGTTTGGTCTTGCGGGGGCGGGGGGTAGGTGATTATTAACCGGCCGTCAAACGACATGGTAGGGATGGACGATTTGTCAAATGGCGGGGACAGAAGGGCTGCCAGATCAATGTAAAGGCCTGATGCTATTGCCGTAACCAGTTTGTGGGGAACGGTGTTGAAACCGGGGCCCACCACCATGGCGTTATCAAACGACTGTGAGGGGAAAGTTGGATAGGAGGTACGTGCTCCCGGGTAATTAGACATGAATGGAGAAACTAAGTAAGTTATACCTGACCGTTGGAATTGAGCTGTTGAACCCCCAGGCGGACCATACGAAGTCGCTGGGGCAGGGTAGTAAGAAGGATGGGCGGCTGCATCAGCCTGACCCGAGAACGGTTACTGGGACCAAGATGTACTGGGTGGATCGAGGGACAACCGCCCTGGAGGTTGACCGACGAATGGGTCTTGCTGAATGGGCTGAGGAGTCTGTGCGAGGTGCTGTGAACCAAGGGGGGACGGGAGGCGGCCAGGGATGCTGAAGGATAACCATAGCGGACCACGTTCTGCGAAGGGCCTGGGAATGACACGCTCGGAAATCCAACATGGCGGGCATCAATCTCGTACCCAGAGCAATGCCTGTGCGCGGGCTAGGATGGCATTGGCTCTGGGGAAATTAAATTTTTCTTGTGCTGTGATTGGTTTAACGTTTCTCAATCGTGCATGCCGATAAAGAACCGGAACCCCTTAATTTAGGGGTTTCGGTTGTCAATTTCCCCAGAGCCAATGCCATCCTAGCCCGCGCACAGGCATTGCTCTGGGTACGAAATTGGGCGGGCATGTGAAGTCGGGAATGTAGATTGTAGAAGGAGCCGATAAATTCGAACCCAAACGAGACAGGAACGGCGAGGTCGACGGTAAACTAACGTTCGACGACGACATAGTATTTGGCAATGATCTGGTAGACGAAACTGCTGCGCCATAAGATGGAAAAACTGGAGCGAAAGGACTGTTATTTTTAGCGATCGAGTAAACGATATTTAATATCTGACGAACTCTGCAATGATTTTGAAACTTCTGGCAAAGGCGATGAGGAAACAAACGCCATTGAGTCAACGTTTGAAATAGTTGATCCAGATTCAAGAGGAATTAAACGAGGCATCAGTGATACTCGAAGTGTTTTGAACGACTAAATGTCACGACTGAGAATGAGCTACTGGCGTAAACAACTTATATAAGTTAGGTTATGCAAATGCCCTCATTAGCATTTCCAAGCTGTCCTTAGGGCCACATATTCTGATAATAAGTACAACGACTCAGCTCGTTCTTAATATAATTTATTTCATAAATCCAATTATTACACATGATTTGCAAAGTAAAATATCCATAATATATTATATAAAATAGTAAAATATAGTATAATATATAATATAGTATAGTATAGTATAGTATAGTATAGTATAGTATAGTATAAAATACTTATATAATACAGGGTGTATAAAAAAAAACTGCACAGATTTGAAATTGCTCTTAAACTTGCAAAACAGCTATTAGTGTCCAGTTTTTGATGTTTCTAGCTTCTTTCGGTACTTATAGTGTAGCAAAATGGAAAAAAATTCTCGAACTCAAATTTTGTGAACTAGGGGTGTGTGTCTTTTCCAACAAATTAAAAATGGCTTGCGCACGAAATTTAAAAGCTTTAATCATATTTTAAGTTAAAAGATGGAAATTTTGTTGAGTGTTTAATTACTGTACAAAATTTCAGACAATTTTCTTCAGTTTACGCTCTTTAACCATTCACGCAAACTTACATTTTTTAAAAAGAAATCACCATTTGCATGCTAATTAATGCCTTTGCTTAATTTGCATATGTCCGCAACATGCAAATTAGGTAAAGGCATCAATTAAGCATGCGAAAGGCTAATTTTTTTAGAGAAAATAAATAGTTAAAGGGCTTAAACTAAAGCAAATTGTCTGACATTTTGTACAGTAATTAAAAACCCAACAAATGTTCCATCTATCAACTAAAAGTATGATTAAAGCTTTTAAATTTCGTGCGCAAGCCATTTTTAGTTTGTTGGAAAAGACACCCCCCTGGTTCACAAAATTTGAGTTCGACAAATTTTTGTCATTTTTCTACACTATAAGAACCCAAAGAAACTATATACATCAAAAACTGGATACTAATAGCTGTTTTGCGAATTTAAGAGCAATTTCAAATCTGTGCAGTTTTTTTTGTACACCAGTTTTTTTTTATAAAATACTTAACTGTAATATATATAAATACACATATTTCTTTGTACCTTTAATTTAAGGTATAACATCTCCTTCTCTTTGAGGAAACTCCAAACTTTGAGGAGGCAAATTATATTGCACAGTATATATGAATATGTTTCATACTACAAATGTACCAATTTAGTATCAAATTTGGTATAAAATATTCCTCATAAAATCCAGAGTGTTGTCATGATTTTCAAAGTAAATATTGTGTTTTCAAAACTAAACTGCGGGCTCGTAGCCTACCCCCGTTACACTTCGTGTGTTAACACATAGTATCTTGGCCTAGTATAAAAAAACGTACAATATACAATATGATTTATTAGTTAATCCCCATAAGGGCTTTTCATAACTAATTTACAAAGAAGTGTAGTAATATGATATTTACATGCAATTATTTAGAACTTATGTTAAAAAGATAGATTGTCTGTAGCTAAACTAGAATTACTGTATATTACGAGGACTATTAAAAATTAATTCTGTCTATTGATTATTAACCTTCTTTTATTATATGGTATTTTTCGTATTGGCGCACGCTTGTCAGTAATATTTTGTAGTATACTCGCTAATTTATTCATGCTTCTATTCTCATCATCACAGGCCAAACAATTGATATTTTCCTCACTTACGTCCTTAAGAAACAAATCCTCCTTAAAGTTAGTAAAGTCCCTAAAATATCGTGTTTCAACAGTTGTTGAGACTTTTTCTGCTACAGTGCAAAAAATTGGCAAATGATCAGTTATGTCGGCTACACATATACCTGATTTAAGTATTTTTTGTGGCACGTTTGTGTAAATATGATCTATTAGAGTCGATGTTTGGCTTGTTACGTGCGAGTTGCTTTAGTAATTATTGGCATAAAACCTCATATCACCGAGTAAAAACATTTCATATCCCTTTCCATTTGGCATTTAGCTCCGTGAAAGTCGCCTCTAACCTCTCATGAAAATGAGTACGGTCGTTAGATGGATGTCGATAAATGCATCCTAGAAAAATATTTTTCTGTCGTTTGCGTATAATTTCAAACATACTGGATTCGACCCTCTCCATCGATCAGGGGCGGAGCGAAGACTATCCTTTTCGGGGGGTGCAAGACAACTTTATGCCGACAAAAAGGCGTGGCTAGCGAGCGGTTAGGGCGTGGTCAAAGCGAACCGTATTCATTTTTTAGTGATGTACAACGATTAACTCAGAGTAGTAAGATAATGTATTTTAATTTATTTTTAAAATAAGCGAAATAGTTCCGAAAAAAAATTGAAAAAGCACATCCATTCGTCATCAAACGATCGATTGCAAACTAAACACGTCAGTTTCTCTCTTTTCCGTTTGCGTTTTTGCTTGCTACTGTCCATACTTTTAAATCATCTCCGTATTTCTCATTGTATAAAAGACCGTTAGGTGTAATTTCTAAGACCTTTACTGGCTTTACAAGATTATGAAATGAAGCGCAGACGCATCAACAGTCAACACGCACATGTGCTTCGAATTTCCTAGCTATGGTATACTTCACAAAATTGCAAGAAAATATAATACTATCAAATGGCGTATTAGCGTAATAAGTTCTTGGCCAATTTAGCTGAATGTTCGGGCCGAGCTTTCAGTCGACATATCTATCTTTTCTATCTCGCATTTTCTACAAATTTTCTAGAATTCTCTCTCCAATCAGGTATTGCCTATTGGCTTGATCCAATTTATTTTGCCGACAACTGATTTATTGTGCCGACGGACACGGCATTGGGGGGAGCTGCCATCGATATTTCTAAATCGTGCCTTGGGACAAAGTTCATGCCATTTGCAATATAGAACCCTACACCTCCAGCAGACGTTTTCGAGTTGGTGTGTATAAATTCGTATAGCCGGGCAAACTGATATTATATATATTATTTTCATTTAACTTAGTTTCTGAAATGGCTATGATGTCAGGAATTTCTTTAATTAAACCTAATAAATCTCGTAGTATGGACAGATTTTTTGGCAAACTACGCATATTGTAGTGTATTATGGAAAACGCATGTTGTTTTTTAGCCTTGCGGAAGAAGGATCCAGTTTGTTTGATATTATAATATTTGGTTTCAATATTTTCATTGTATATACATTCCTCTAGGTTTCTATTATTGTCGGGGCATTCAATAATATCTTGGAATAAATCTTTTGAATCTAAGTTCGTAGTTGAACTGAAGTATGTCCATGCCCAATATACACACAACAAAACAATAAATCGGTACTTATAGTTGTTAGTTGAGCGATTCCTTGATTGAAATTCATTGAAGTCTTCCTCTGTGTCAAAATATGCACGACATTGTTCTCATCTTGCTTGAGGTAGATCCGACCATTATATGCCCAAATGTATTTCCATTTCAATCGCTTCTTGAGTTTATTGACCTGACCAAATAATTTCTTCTTATAAGGCGTCAGAGATTCAGAAATATGTACCTGAGCATCGGACTCGAGACCAAATTGAGGAAGATCTTTCGCTTTCTTAGAGGCAAGCTTCTTACGGGCTAGATAAAACTTACTCCGTACTTGTCTTCGAGTGAATTTTACAATTAATTTGGGCGCTGCAGATTGATTATACGATGGTATTGGATGCGCGATTGATATGTCGTCGGCTGTACTGGGAACTCCAATTGTTTCGCCAATTGAATTCACTATTGCTTCGCATGAGAGGTCCCTTGTAGGTTTAATTCCAGCGATTTCCACACAGTCACGCTTTTATATATTGTGCAAGTTCTTCGGCTTGCTGTTTTGCTTCTGCGGCATGTTGTTTCGCCTCATTTAGTTCTTCTCTAGCTTTCTTTAATTAAATTCTTGCTTTGCAGATCATGTTTCTCGTTCATTGAGTGCAGTTCGCGAAGTAAATCGTCGTATTTGTCTGACAGAAACTTGACCGAATCTTTTAAGCCATCAAAATTAGAGCTTAATTGCTGTAGAGTATTGTTGATTGGCGTTAGTTCTTTCTTAAAAAATTCTTTCATCTCCTTCACTGTAACCATATTGATGATTTGAAATCAATTTCTACGGAGCATCGAAAAGGAAGTCTGCTCCGCTCGAGCTCCACGCAATTATCATCAGCTCCACACAATTATCATAGTTAGTGATACTGATTATGATAGTTAGTGATACTATCATTGCGTATATAAGTGAAAAAAGACATCATATAATTTCATATATATGTTTGGGAAATTGATAATTTTGTTATTAAAAGTGATATTTTGGGTGGATTTCTCAATTTTAAAATTATTCTTAAAATTATCGTGTTGCCATGACAACTACTTTCAATTCTTCATATTAAGAAAACATAATGTTTTGTCAGTAAGGCGAGGTTTCTGCATGCATGTATTTTCTAGTAGTTAGTGAAAGCTATCCTGCGCACACTTGCAGGTATATTATTGCCTTTGAAAATATTAAATGTAACGCAAAAATTATATGCACTTTTAATTGTCTCATATGTTTAATTGCATTCAATTATTTTTGAAGCAGACAACTTATGAGTTATGATGCAAATTTTGGCAAATATGTCTTAACACACTTAAGTCGGTTATAGTACGGAAACATTAGAATGACAGAAACTCAACTCTAGCTAATTCAATTAAAAATAATATCCGTCCTATCTGACAATAGTGATGTAGCGCAAGTTTCAGGGACACAATTATTATTATTATTATTATTATTTTTATCATTATTATTATTATTATTGTTAAATGATTGTCTGTGCATACTCGAACTCTCTGTCGGATATGAATCCAATCTCCAAAACAACGTTGATCGCAAAAGGGAAAGATACAAGGATCTAATTACGCAGCAGAAAGACCATTTCAAAACTGTCAAATTTATTAATTTGTCTATTAGTGCCTTAGGTGTTTTCTCAAAAGAATGTAGCACGTTTATGAAAATGTTGAACGAAGGTGGTCTTGATAAAAAACATCAGAACGTTTGTGTTAAGAAAATAACGTCCATCGCCATCAGAACAACGTACTATATATTTTGTTGTAGGAACAAGGATTGGACCGATCCGGACTTGATGAACATTTAAGAATGAGCTTTCTCTTAGTTTTATATCTGTAATATAGTTTTATCAATAATTAATAGTTCAAGTAGTCAATTATAAATTACCTTAATTAGTGAGATTTATAATTGTATATACATAAAATGTCAAAATAAAGTTTCCATTATTATTATTATTATTATTATTATTATTATCCCCCCATCAACTAAATTCATACAACTATCAAACAACATCAACAATGTCAAACAACTATTCGCAGTGATTTGAAGTCATCTCCTAATGAATCAATAACCCACCCCTGGAAGTCGACCTGTAATCATACTAACACCCAATATGATCAGTATACGAATTTTTTTCTGTGTTGGTATAGTGTACTCAGGTGAATATGATATTTGTGGTGTTACTCTGAGTGTATATCCACACCGGGCGAGCTTGAAAAATATGCCCGGCCACGGTGGGATTCGAACCTACGACCTTTGGAATACTAGCCCAATGCTCTTCCAACTGAGCTACGCGGTCAGGACGGTTCGAGTAAGTGATATTTCGGAACAGAATCTAGTTCCTTCGATACCAATGTATTCTAGTAATATGAATTTTTTTTCTGTGTTGGTGTAGTGTACTCAGGTGAATATGATATTTGTGGTGTTACTCTGAGTGTATATCCACACCGGGCGAGCTTGAAAAATATGCCCGGCCACGGTGGGATTCGAACCTACGACCTTTGGAATACTAGACCAATGCTCTTCCAACTGAGCTACGCGGTTCTGTTCCGAAATATCACTTACTCGAACCGTCCTGACCGCGTAGCTCAGTTGGAAGAGCATTGGGCTAGTATTCCAAAGGTCGTAGGTTCGAATCCCACCGTGGCTGGGCATATTTTTCAAGCTCGGCCGGTGTGGATATACACTCAGAGTAACACCACAAATATCATGATCAGTATACGTCGACAAAAGAAGCAATCAAGTCATTCCGTGAAATTCATGTAGATAAATTGGAAAATCGGTTAAAATGTCAAGGTTCATTGTTCTCCAGCATCTCAAAATTTTCACTACCCCAAGTAAATTCGATTTGGCCAACCTGTCAATCCAAATTAACTACCAAGAAACATTTTCAACTTCACTATTCGCTACATAACCAATTCGCTACCAACCCGTAAAAACCTTCAAAAATGGGGACTCTATTCGTCCTCTGAGTGCTCGTTTTGCCTTAAACCTGAATCTTGATCGATTCCTAGTATCTTGATCGATTTACTTGGAGACACGACTCAATCCTAAATTTTATTGCTAATAACCTTGGGAGAACATATTCAGACCATTTATGCTGACTTACCATCTCTCAATCAGTGCACTCGGTGTTTTTGAAAAAGAATCGTCAGATTTTATACAAATATTGGAACATTTGAACTCAGATAAGGCCTGTGTTAAATATACCATTAGGAAAATCATTAACATTGCAATAAGAACCACATATTACTTTTTCTGTTGTAGAAACAAGGATTGGTCGAATCCAGATTTAATGAACTTCTAGTTAGTCTGTTACTTTTTGTATCATATAATTATGACCATATGTGTTATGTAAATGTAGTAATGTATAGTGTATCAAGTAGCCAATTGTAAATTACCTTTAACAGTGAGATTTTCAATTCTAAGTGCATAAAAAATTCAATAAAGTTTTCATTATTATTATTATTATTATTATTATTATTATTATTATTATTATTATTATTATTATTATTATTATTAACCGCAAGAAAGCTAAATATAAGAACCTAATTAGAGAACTGGATCAAAACTTTACATCTGTAAAATTTATAAATCTTTCTGTCAGTTCGCTAGGGGTGTTTGACAAAGAATGTCATACATTCGTAAAAATGCTAAATGAGTTCGGACTGGATAATCAACACCAACAATATTGTATCAGAAAAATTATATCTATTGCCATCCGATCAACGTACTACATATTTTGCTGTAGAAATAAAGAATGGAGAAATCCCGAACTAATGAACATTTAAAGTAACTATTTCTATAAATAATTAACAATTTTTGTATATAAAATTATAACCATGCATGTATAAGTGATTCAAGTAGTCAATTGTAGGTTACCTCAAGAAGTGAGATTTACAATTGTATATATCTATAAATATTCTATTAATAAAGTTTTCATTATTATTATTATTATTATTATTATTATTATTATTATTATTATTATTATATAATAAAGATAATAAAGAAATAAGCCGTGGAATAACCCAGACTTACTGAATTTTTATTAGCTACTATTGATATAAAGTGTAGAGAATGGACCTATCTGTCTAATATAGTGAACTGTTTCTCTATTTTCCTGATTTAATTGAAAGTCTAATTATGTGATATATTTGTATAAATTATCATGTTATTAATAAAGATTTCTGTTGTTTAAAATTATTATTATTATTATTATTATTATTATGACTCAATTCTTTACACTTTGCTTCACTAATATGTATCTCAACTAAGGAAATACGGATTTCGAATCTATGCCGATCTAGACAATTTTGACAATCCTAACGAATTCTTCCATTCATTCCGCCCAGACATTGTACTAATAAAAGATGACAGAATCTTCATTTTGGAATTGACGTGTTGCTTTGAAACAAACTCTGAAAAGAGCAGGAACCTAAAGATCAGCAAATATAGGGATATTCAAAATGATTGCAAGAAAAGGTTTCGACACTGGAGAAAGATTTTCGTTGAATTTACAACACTTGGACTAGTAACAAAACATATAGATGACTTATACAGTGTCTTTAAAAATACAAATATTAATTATAAGAGAATGATTGAAAAGTGTATGGAAGTAGCTATGCGTGCCTCGTTTTATATATATGTACGCCGTAACAAACAATGGACATATCCGCCTATCTTAAAGTTTTATTAATCCTAAATATCTACTACTATAGCGATGTCTGTAATCTCTTTGGACTGCCCTATGTTTACATTGGAGAGAAACACATGAGTTAGTTTTATCAGGTTATATATACTATCAAATTTATATGTATTTTAATGTATAGGATTACAATAAAGTTTCCATTATTATTATTATTAAGGAATGGGAAAGTCCGGACTTGTTAACTATTTGAAATATCTGATTGTCTTCTATATTTACATATTTTCATGTATTCTGTGTTGTAATTTTTATTAGTTCATATAGTTGTGATTCAAATAGCCAATTGTAAGTTACCTTAAATTAGTGAGATGTACAATTGTATATAATTTTATATAGTATATAACAAAATTATTAAAGTTTCCATTATTATTATTATTATTATTATTATTATTATTATTATTATTATTATTATTATTATTATTATTATTATTATTATTATTATTATTATTATTATTATTATTATTATTATTATTATTATTATTATTATTATTATTATTGTTATTATTATTGTTATTATTATTGTTATTATTATTGTTATTATTATTGTGGTTGTTGTGGTTGTTGTGGTTGTGGTTGTGGTTGTGGTTGTGGTTGTGGTTGTGGTTGTGGTTGTGGTTGTGGTTGTGGTTGTGGTTGTGGTTGTGGTTGTGGTTGTGGTTGTTGTTGTTGTTGTTGTTGTGGTTGTGGTTGTGGTTGTGGTTGTGGTTGTGGTTGTGGTTGTGGTTGTGGTTGTGGTTGTTGTTGTTGTTGTTGTTGTTGTTGTTGTTGTGGTTGTGGTTGTGGTTGTGGTTGTGGTTGTGGTTGTGGTTGTTGTTGTTGTTGTTGTTGTTGTTGTTGTTGTTGTTGTTGTTGTTGTTGTTGTTGTTGTTGTTGTTGTTGTTGTTGTGATTGTGGTTGTCGTTGTCGTTGTCGTTGTCGTTGTCGTTGTCGTTGTTGTTGTTGTTGTTGTTAGGGGGCGACGCTCTTTGAAAAAACCCTAAGGCTCCGTCATTACTTGTCTGATCGGAATGAAATTTGACACAATTATTCTAACCAATATTCCGCATCGATTGACGGTGTTCGATTTTTCATTTTTGTATCTGCGAAGCAGATATATATGCTATCGCAAACGTGCCGTGACCGTACCGTACCGTATCCCTAGCCATTCAGCGACGGGCTTATATAATTCAGCCGATTTATGCGAATTTAAGCCAATCAGCGATTCGTTTACATCAATTGTTTACATCGTGCCCGCTGATCTAACCTGCGAACGGGCATACTTTAGCCTCGTCAGGCCCACTGAGCTATACTATATTACTGGAGGACGTGCTCGGCATCAAAAAGTGTCCGCAAAAACATGGCGGATTTCGGCCTTTGCTGACGCCAGAATGACGCCATATGGTTCCTCCGGCTCATGGTAATTACCACTGACCAGGCTCAATTTTGAGCCCGCTACGACTTTCACACCCCCCTGGTTCTTATTAAAATATTTTTGCTTGTTGAAGTATTTGCAGTATATTCTCGTAGTTTTGATTTTTTTCATATTTTTTGTACCTTTGACCACTGGTTCAAATGTGTGTAAGTTGTACACATTATATTCTCGTCCTCAAAAGACAGAAAACCTCGAAATACATCCGCAAAGACGATATTTGAAGTCGCAACTACAGGTAAAATATTTCTCAGTTCATAACTTCACACACTGAGTCACACTCGAGCAAATTTTCTACAAAAATTGTTGGGTTTAACTGTGGTACAATGTATTATATTTTAGCCACAAGTATGTAAAGGTCTCGTAAAGCCTTGTTGTACAAAGTAATCAACTTTCGTTTCATTTAAATCGTGTGCAAAATGGTATTTTGATCTATTGTTTATTTGTTTACATGCTCTATTTGTTGCATATTTTATGATGTTTTGAATAAGCCTGCTGTGCAGTTTGTATTTCATGATACTATTTTCAAAATTTTCTGTAGGTGGCACGAAACTGTGCATTTTACAAATATCAAATTATCTTAATTTGACCCTGGGGACTGATTTTATAATGACATGATTACATGAAAGTACAGTATAATGTGCTACCAGCTAGTACTTACCACTATATTTTGAGGGAATAACAAAGAGACTTTATAGTATTTTATATTTTGTACTAACTTTATATGCAAAAGCTAGAGGTACTCAAGGAAGCTCATTCTGCTGTCGGAGTACCTTAAGGAGTTTTGAATCACTATGATTGTAGTTCTTGGGTGGGGGTTCTAGTTAGTGCAGGATGATGCAACCACTGTAGCTAAGACTAAGACAAATAAACCTCGGCGTTTCAGCTGAAGAGCTTGGGGCCTTTATATTTGTTCATATTTTTTTAGCTTTTGGTGTACATACACATAGGATTATGGTTTCTGTAACTTCTAATAGTTTCTTGATAAATATAATTCTGAAAAAACAATGTATTTTCAAGGGGTCACTCAACTTGCCAACAAAGTTCGAGCATTGTCTGAAAACCTAGTATATTTCTTTTGTATTCCTCATTTTCCCTTGATATGATTTTTCATGCTTTTTCTCTTTTAGAGTAACCTATATAATCTATTCTTGTTTATTGCAGAATTATTTACCACCACAATGATGCAGTTGAAATTGTATTATTTTAATTTAAATTCTTCAATGAATAATTATTAACTACCAATCACCAATGAGTCATTCCAGAAAAGATAAACACTAACTCCACAGATATGTCTGAAGTGCTGTCTGAAGTGGGCAGAACTCAACTGCTGATAATAGTAAAAGTATTAGCTAAGGGTGTCCAAAAGTGGGAGGAAGCTGAACCTCCCATCTCTTCCATTAGGGGTGTGGATATTTCTTTGAATGACCCAATCAGTTTGAACTAACTGTATAATCAAGTTATTCTAGTATAATTATCACTTTGTAGTCCCATGAGCTGTGACATCACTTTGGCTGTTTGGCATGTTTATCTCTTTTCAATTTTCTTTTGGTAGCGATAACAGATTACTACTACAGATACTGTATTACTACACATTGTTACACCCAAATAAGATCATATACATCAATGTTAACTATCATGATACAATACATCTGTTACAGGAAGAACATTTTTGCTTCAGTTCTTGTATAATTACATATCACTTTGATGCCTGTAATAGAAATGAGAAATAAAGTTACTTTGTTTATGATTGTTTTATTCTATGGTGTGAAACTGTTTCATATACATTTCAAAATTAATTGCAATGGGTGCATACTGTAGGTTCTGGCCAGTTAGCTGAGACCACCACCCCTACTTTGCAAGTTACAGCTGTGGCTGGATTGGAACTGTTAGCTCTTGTGCACCACTAATCTTGTATAAATCTGAATTAACCCATTAAGCGCAATCGCTCTCCCCAATTGACGAGTAAAATTATCTGGTGTTAGACAGAGTAAATTAATCTTGCGTTAGACAGAGTAAAGGGCGCATCAGGGTGCAATGCGACTCATAACTAGACACGTAGGCTAGTTATTAACCCATTAAGCACCAGCACTCTCTACTTGATGAGTAAAATCATCTGGCATCAGACAGAGTAAAATAATAAAGTAGGGTGCAATGTGACTCAATGGGTTAACCTCTAAGGGACCTAAATAAATATGGCTAAACATAAATCAAGACTCCCATGACAGAGGTATTTTCTGAGTGAAGGAGGTTTTTTGTTTGGAGATTTTTATGAGGCATAGAGGTTGTCAGGTTGACCCATACTAGCATTCAAGGTAATGCCAATGCAAGAATGATATAAGTATAAATCATGCAAATTTGGGTATGCACAAGTCGATGATAGCTCGATGCTGAACTGAAATGTAGTGCACAACCCCACAAAAAAAGCCTAAATTACAGCCAATTGGTAAATGCTGATACAAAACCTAGCAAGACTAGCAGTTTATAATATTTGTGAAGGATACAATACAGCTTGTTTATACTGTATATAAATCTAGTGCTAACTGCTCTTTATGAAACAAAGCAAACTACAGATTGCATGAGCAGCATGCTGTTTAAAGACTTTAAACTAATAAACTGGCACTAAAAACAAAAGCCAGTGCCTGAAACTAGAAAGAAAATGTATCTACACAATGTATAAATAACCATGTACAACGTTTTTTATGTCTGCTCCAGAAATATTGGTGTAAATATAAAATATAAGTGTTTGACAAATACATATTTATACCTCGATTTTATACGCATATCGGCCCCTGACTTTGCCAATCGAAAATTTGTCGAATAAAAGGTAAAAACTTAAAATTTTCACAAATCTTACCTTTCAGAAGAAATATTCTTCCTTTTAAAGTCTTTACAGCGAATTTTTGCATCCACAAGTGGAGAAAAACGGCATGATTTTGTCTTGAAAACATAAAATATTTGTGCAAAAACAGGGGGGCGAAGGTCTTTGTCGGATGCTTAGGATCGCGGTTGGTCAGTGGTAATTGCCATGAGCCGGAGGAACCATATGGCGTCAGCAAACGTGAAAATCCGCCATGTTTTCGCGGACACTTTTTTGACTGACGAGAGATAGGAGCACCTCCTCCAGTAATATTATAGCTCAGTGGTCAGGCCTCGTGTATAAATCGTGTTTTATATTCTTTCAAAAATATCTTGATATTTTTATCAATTTATCTTGAATTGGCTGTCTTTTTTTTATTCCGAAGTTATTTATCAACATGGAATCTTATCCTCATCTGGTAAGTAGTCAAATACCACATATTATATATTTAAATACCAAATTTGTGCAAATATATGTCCCACATATTTTATACTAGAAAATACATGCATGCAGAAACCCTCGCCTTGCTGACAAAACCATTTTATTTTCCGAACGCAGGCTCGAAAAACGTTTTAAAATGTTCTTTTACTATAGAACTAAACTGCCTTTATCGATAAACTTTGAGTTCGAAATAAAATGATTCCAAATTCTCCCATGCAAATAACTTTGCTTAGTATAATAAAAAGTGTAATCAATAAAGAAACACTGAAATAATACGCTGTCTTGTTTCATATTTATACACAACGATCGGCTTTTAAAGTAATTACAGTAGGTATGTTATTATACGTAATATAAGCTTCAATTTAAGGTAAAATTCAACGACAAACGCTTCGCAAAACGTTTGAAAGTGTTCTTTTAATATAGAACTAAACTGCCTTTATCGCTAAACTTTGAGTTCGAAATAAAATGATTCCAAATTCTCCCATGTAAATAACTTTGCTTAGTATAATAAAAAGTGTAATCAATAAAGAAACACTGAAATAATACGCTGTCTTGTTTCATATTTTATATACGCAACGATCGGCTTTTAAAGTAATTACAGCCGATCGAGATTACAGTATTATTAAAAGCAAACAATGCATCAATATTTAAAACAAACTTACCTTCGTTAACGCCGGCACCTTTACTTCCTTCTTTTAGCAATCCTCTTGCCTTTATTTCATCAAAAATCCTTTGCAATTTACAAAATCTTGCAAAAATGAAATATATTTGCAAGAAA
Source organism: Paramuricea clavata (assembly GCA_902702795.2). Lineage (NCBI taxonomy): Eukaryota > Metazoa > Cnidaria > Anthozoa > Malacalcyonacea > Plexauridae > Paramuricea > Paramuricea clavata. The sequence goes on along the minus strand of CACRXK020000717.1, from coordinate 30,080 downwards.
TCATCAAATCAATTTCGCTGTCGTCAATCGTCATACAGCCGTTATAATGCCAATTTTAAATTGGACCAATCAGTGTTGGCTATTCATTACAGTCCGCTATATTATGAGATCAGTGAGGATGACCACCCACCGAAACACGCACACTGACCCACGCCCGCGATATTTGATGAACTTTAGACTTCGCTAATGCTTCCCTTCCCCGGGTGTAAATAGCCGGGGGGAATTAGTACCCTCGCACGGCGCTTCGCGCCGTCGGCTCGGGGATTAAATACATGATTCGCCAGTTCGGCAAATATTTACTACACTATCTATAGTTAAATATTGCCGTATCTTCGGCGTAAAGTTTACATGGAATGCACTCTGGAATTTTTTAATTAATATATTACACTGTATAAACTATAATTGGATATTTTCGAGGATATTTTAAGCCATTTATCAACACAGTTCACAAAAAGATTTATACAGTATCAAAAACAATCCTTCTGTGACTTCTGTAATATTTTTAAACAGTGAAAACATTCTCAGGAGATATTGAATTAAATCCTGGTCCTGTATTTCTGTATATTGACTCCATAACTCTGTTCAAAACAGCAGTCCAACTATAAAGCTGTCGTCAAATGTAGTGTTAGAACAAAGGTTGAAGATGTTATCAGTTAAAATCCTTATACATTTTGGTTTTACACATTAGAGTTAATTATTAAACAAAATTTTTACAAACATTTTCAAATAAAAGAATCCTCACCCTCCCGAGCCTCATTACATTGTCATATTGCTTTCTAACATAAATATTTTTCTTTAGAGATTAATACAAGTCATGTATGTCATGTAGTCATGTCATGTATGTTATGTTAGTTTCATGTCTTCCTTGTATAATAGTTTATTTAGTTCAGGACCTTTCTGAAAATCACTTTGTGAGAAAGCTTCCTGAAATTAAATATTAATTAAAAAAAAAAAAAAAAATTAAGAATAAATGTAGTGGATATTGGCTGGATAATTTTGTCAGAACAACCAACTTGCAAGACAATCTTACCTAAATTCATTAGTATGGAAAATAACTTAACAGCTATACAATGAGTAATCATATATTATATGGTGGATTTGATCAATGGCACACAATGTACAAAACTAAACTTGTGATACCTTCTACTCAAACCGATAATCTGCCACAACACGATTGTTTTTGTGTGAATGTGCTGTACGTGTTAAACCGAACAGTATGGTATATCATTAACTGTGCACAGAACTGGAATTTAATTATAATAAATAAATAATATACTTCACTCATGACCTTCAAAACATTCTCAATTATTCAGTGGTCTTCGACATGTTCACCAAATATTTTGTGTATGTTACTCTCCAACTGTTAACATTGGCAAGTGTAAACAACAAGTGACATAACTTTTGCTTCATATGATTACAATAAAGTTTTGAAAATTTGACAAGTATGGATTGAATTGACAGGTGACAGTTTACTAAATAGCCGGCTGTATAGACACTTTGAATATGGTTTGCATGAAATTTTTATTTCCTGACTTTATCTGTTACAATCATAATCACATTATAAAATTAGTTAAATTTTCTCGGTGCGGGGGTCCGGGGGGGGGGGGGTAGCACTTGCCCTGCTGCACTCCCCGCTGTGTACAGCCCTGTTTTAAATCTTATCTGCCATTATAATAAGTGATGAAATATTTCAATTGTCCCATGTCATCTTCATTATTCAGTTTCTTTCAAGAAAATACAAAATGTGAATCAAGTTTTTTCGCAGATACATGTACGCGTCGCGTACCTATTTTTGACTTTAGAAGCAAGATACAAGCAATTTTTGACTGTATTCGTAGCAAATAATATATACATATCATTAATATTCAGCAAATATATCAGCAAACGCAAACGATAAGAAAGACATTGTCTTGTCTATTGTTGTGAACACAATCACAATAGTCTAAAGCTTCTCAAGAATGTGAACGACTAATTATAACAATTAATTATAAGCGTTAAGTTGACTAAATTTAACACGCTGGCTTAGTTTCTCAAAGCGTAGTGGAGTAATATTGCTATCTGGCTGTCATATAATATTCATAGTCCGATAGAAAATCGTGAACCGTAAAAACAAAGACATGAAAATTTGTTTTTAGCACAAGCATGTAGTTATATGAAGCCATGACTAAGTGAGATGAAATTGCATTATTAAACCTGGCAACAATTCAGATAATTTGTTACCTTAACTTATTTTGTAATCAATGGCCTTAACTTATCTATCGAATTCAAATGCGAGGAAATACTTTTGAAAACTGCGCATTTAGTTATCTATGCTTTGTCCAGATTTACACCTCATTTAGGCTATATACACACGGCACTAGACACATTTTGCCCGGATAAAGTGTATCTTGCATGACCAAATTAAAGCAAAACATTTAGCGAACTCAGTCTCCGTTGCAAACTTCGAGAACACGATTTGCACAAGATCGAAACTGAGTCACGCAGTTCCAGGTCCACTATAGTACGATCGTACTTGTTAAGGTGGTGATTTAGATGATATACGAGTTTTACTACAATCAATATCACTTTAAAGGGAAAATCTTGAAACGGAAAATAGTTCACTTACTTCCTTCTCATTAAGCGAGGCTCCATCTTTTGGACATACAGGATTGGCATGACTGAAATATAAAAATCAGTCCGTTCAGTCTGATATAGACCACAAGCATGATTGCGATGATCATGATCCTGATACCACGCATGATCATGATCCTGATACCACGTACCATCATTGCTACCATTGCTGCTGCCTTCATCTGCATTAGGTTCCAGGTACGTTTAATTGTGAGCGTATTTTTGAACAAAAGAAACGTCTGTGTCCTCAGACTTTATCATACAGGGGCCGGTTGTATAAAACTCTTAATCACTTTTTTAATCACTATTTTGTAGTTAAATAGTGGTTAAACTTTAACCACGTAGTTAACTCGGTTGTATAAAAAAGTGGTTAGCGTTAACTATACTTAAAACGTAGTTCAAGTTAACGATGCTTTATGCACCTATCAATGTTAACCCCCAGAGGGGAGAGGGGGGGGGGAGGGGTCGGGCATATGTGGGGTATTTGATCATCAATTGCATCCCCACCCTGGGGATTTTGATTAGCATTTTGGCCCCGAGTTGGGGCAATTTGAATCGAATGGCTTTTATTAATATAGCATTTATTGCAATTTATTGCAAAATGGTGGGGCATTTGACCAATATTTATTGCCCGATGGTGGGGCTCTGGTTGGGCATTTGATTGAAAATTTGCTAAAAAAATCAAATGCCCCACCTATGCCAGACCCCCCTCTGCGGCTTAACATTGATAGGTGCATTAGGGTATCGTTAACTTCTCAAAACGTAGTTAAAAATGGCGCTTGTATAGGAGGGAATAACATTTTTCAGTAAAACAATAATGAAAAGTAATGCTTACCTGGGATTTTCAATCGCTATCTTCGGATCTTCCCTGTGAATGTTTTCTGACAATATAAACTCTTCAAACGCTATCGCTTTGGTTTATCGGCGAAAACAAAATATATTTTTGCACGGGAAGATTTCTCGAAGACGACGTAGGGCCCATTACACGAAGAAATATGATATATAATTGCCAAACAGTTACACTTCGGTTTAACGCAGACATCTCAAGTAAAAATGACCTTCTTCGTTGATTTTTAACTTGTTTTCTAGTTTATTTTTCACTATTTTGAATAAAAATCCCGCCTATTTGCGAAATGCGAGTCCACAATCATGTTAAAAATGCTTGTCAGCGGTCGTTAATCGCTGCTTACTTTATGTAATTTTGTGTTTAAAACGCCCCACGCAAGTTAACTACGTGATTAGTTAATCATCCGACAAACTACGTTTTGTGCAACGCAATAGCTGTTGTCGTAATTGAATACGTCTATGCTACGGACCAGCGGTATCTGCATTATTTTAACATCGAGACGAGGCTATAGGGTCATATTTTGTGTTTTTTGACCCTTTAGCCTCGTTCTCGTGCGTACTTCCACTGAGATACCGCTGGTTCGCCGCAGCGGCGTATTCAATTACGATCACAGCTATTAAGTCGTGTAGTCATAGTCCCCGAGCCGGCGGCGCGAAGCGCCGTGCGAGGGTACTAATTCCGCACGGCTAATTATACCCGGGTATGTGAAAACATAGCGGAGTGCAAAGTTGTCCTCCATTTTGTTTATATCATGGACGGTTTTCGACGTTATGCGCTTGCGCGAGTACAAACTCTGTCGAAGTAATTGTTTAATTTTCATTTTGAAAGCCAGTTTGCAGAGTGTGTCACGCGCACGCGCGATATTATTTTTGAGTAAGACATTGTGTACGCCAAAATGTCATGTGTCACGCCGAATGAATGTTTTGACTACTGACTACAGTAAACGACGCTTTTCGCGTCTACACAAATAACACAATGGAAACAAAATTTATTTCAAATTCTCATAATATATATCTTTCAACAGAGTGCTATAAGCAGTCAAACAGATATTATAACAACAAGGGCGAAGAATAGAAATAATTGTCAATTAATTAATTTCAATATCGTTATTAATTACAATATTAAACAATGTAATGTAAAACATCTATCATACTAAGTCCATCTAACAAGAAGTTTGCTTCCATTAGTTCTGGAAACACATACAATACTTGTTCAAAGCAGTACCTCTTTCACTTCAAAATCTACTTTTTGTAGTCTTTATCTTTTTCATTTAAAACAAAGTAATCAGTTCTGTACAGTGCATACTTGTTTAAAGCGCGACCTCGTTCATCCACGAACACTGGAATTTGATGACGTGGTAGTCCGATCTCTTTATTGCCGTCCAAATATAGGGACGCCACCTCTCTAATAGTTTCCACACACTGTAAAGGCATGAGGAAACACCAGTCTACGTTTGTTCGCTGGGTGAGGGTGTCATTCAATTGACCCTCTGCCTTCGACTGCGTATTCATCACGGAATAGTACGACCCGACAACTGCCTCGGAACCACTCATAGCCAGTGCAACATCCAATGCTATACAGAATTCTTTGCCTGCCGCTTGATATATTGCTTCATTCGTATAAAACGTTGAGAATGCCGTGGCCTGGTCCAATCTGGCAGTGTAAACACCATCATCATAAGTGAAAACGAATTTTTCATCTATTTCATGATCTTCGCTCTTTACTGTAAATTCCTTTAACGGTGCTTGACTGTGTGTTCCTTCTTCAGGTCGTTCAGGGGGAAACCAATACTTTCTGCACCCGCCGAGATCCATCCAGACAACTTGAGACACTTGAAAAACTACGTCCTTGAACTGACGATGCGCGTGGTTTGATAGAGCTGGAAGCAACTTCAATTCCTCCTCTTCTTTTGCCAATCGTTTGATGTGGGCCAAGGAACAAACATAGGTGTAGAAGGAGCGGAACTCAGCATTCCCATAAACATCACGAGCAGCTACTTGACGTGCAGTGAATCTGCCGTTTAGTCCTTGTACAAAGGATACGACGTCTGGTAAATGTAAACAACGTCCCAATATATGTGCTGCTTCGGAGACGCTTGTGGCATATCTAGAATCCATTCCATCTGTAACATTCTCGCAAAGGATAACCAGATCTTTTAAGCAATCTTCCACCGTTCTTTCACTCCATTCAATGACTTTTCTTTTCTTTTTGGAAATGCTGTCGACCTGTTCTGCCGTATCCACGACCATCCATCCTGGTAATAACTGAACCCCTAAAAATGCAATCTACGCTATCTTCTTCATTAAGATCTTCATAATGTTTCCAGAGTTTTGGGAATAGTTGCTTTCGTACTGTTACTTTCCGAATGTCAGATAGCTGACCGGTCGGACCTCGTTTCATTGCTAGTAGAATGGCTTTTACTTTTGGCCACCATTTGGTAACAGACCACAGGTACTGATCCAAAGATTGAGACTTGATCATCATCTCCATAGGTTTTGACAGGATGTCTATGATTCCACACAGATCTAGGCAGAAATCCCGACCTTTAATCATATACTTCATTTCCTCGTCTTCATCATCCGTTTCTCTAATCGCTGAAAACGCTTTACATAGAGCTTCATAACTTTCGTATATGCTCTCAAACTGTGAAAACGAGCTACTCGCAAACCGTGTTGTTGCGTACACTTTAGTAACATGAGCCTTCAAGGAATTTTGCTTTGCAACGCCCTGGTATTCAGCATGCCCCTTTCCTCTGCCATACATCGTATTGAATTGGTTTGCTCTTTTGATGAAGCGCCGTAAGAACTCGCTACTCTCACGAATATCCACCATACAAAGATCCATCCAGTGGGCAGTATCCCAGGGTATAACGAAAAAGATATCATGAGCAGCTAGCAGGTCCTCTTTGTTGTCCCCTTGTGTAGATGATTTCAACGTTTGAAGAAACATTCTTGACTGGTACTGACCATCAGCTTGATGGGCCATCAACGATGACAAAGAATTATTTGGAAGCTTCAAGGTTTTAACCAGGGCAGAGATCACCTGTTCCGCTAATTCATCAGCTGTCCCTCCTTTAAGGCCTGCTTCAGAAAATGAGTACACAGGCGGAGCATCGACTGGAATGGCTGTCTTCATGCCATTTAACATTACTAGGATCATTATGGCGTGATTTGAAACGTGAATTGGAGTAGACTTGTCTGACGTAGTTCCAAAGTGTGGTGGCAGTCCTGTTGATGGTAAAGGCGTAGTGAGGAGATCGCGTGTTCGCTTGTGTAAATAGCATTCAAAAGCTTGAACCATGGCTTTCATTTGATTTCTTCCATGACCCAAGTTCCCAACATCCGAACCGCAACTATGAACTAAGCCAATGGCATTTTCGTAATGAAGTGATGCAGCTTTTATTTTGACTGTAAAGAGAGCTGACTTTAATTGATTACACAATACATCCATCGACCTTTCTTTGATAACACGTCGCCTTTTTCGGGCAATAGGTGCTCTGTAGTGTGCATTCCCTCCATTTCTTGTTGTACAGCTTGCATGTTCTAATCCAGCTCCTAATGTATTTCCTGGAGATTTCTCCATCTTTCGTTGAACTTGTAATAGATCTTTGTCCAGTAGAGCAGGACTGCTGTCACATATCATCTCAAAACATGCTTCGCATCTGACAATTCCACCTCCAAAAGTATCAGGGTAGAAGTTAAAACCGGAGCCATCAATGTCTGAAAGACAAGAAGATTCCTTTAAAATCTTTACTGCCGCTTCAGTTTCGCCGTTGTGCATAAACTTGTTTTCTGAAGGAGTTATCTCCATCCTTTCTAGAAGCTTGTCAATTTTATTGTAAATCACTGAAATGTCGTCACCACAAACTCTACTTGCTTGCTTAGAATTTTCTTCAGAAGTGAAATTAAGAGTTGATTGTATAGGACGTTTGCTTCCAAATTGCGTGGTTGTTACTTGAACGAGACTTGCGTTTCCAGAAGATGAATTGTCAGAAGAATTTTCTATTTCCATTACTTCCTCTGTGTCTTCACTTTCACACAATGTGTTATCTTCTTTCTTCCTTTTCGCTGCAACAGCTGCTTGATGATTTATTGGAACAATTGATTTTGAGAGGTTGAAGCCAGGATCATTTTTGTGGTTTGGAGCAGCATGTCTTTCCGATACCACGGCAAATCGTCTTATTACAGACCAAGCAAAAGTGAGGGTCTTCTGCACTCTTTTCTTGTTAGTTCCAGGCTGTACGTTTTTTACATGTTTAGGAACCTGTGGATCATTGCCACCATCTGAGAGTTTCTTGGAAGCGGTTTGAAAATACTGCAAAAATTTTCGCTCATTTGAGACCTTGCTCGATTTTGCACCAATCTGTTCACTTTCAACATCGGGCTCATGGTCCATGGTATTTTCATACTCATCACTTGATGACATTTTTTCTCAACCAAAATCCTTTTTTAAATAAATTGTCATTGATATTTTAACAGGTCACAACTCACAAAATTTTTAATTTTTATAATATATGTACTTTTACGACTTTTATTAAATAACCAATATTACCATTTGCGTCCAAAATGCATGCCGCATGCATTATGATTTATGCATATTGTCACTGAATATATTAAAATATATACACGCCATAGAGATCAATAAAACAACGATTTAGTAATAGTTATTATTCATTAACAAAAAAATAGTACTTACATCTAACATCTTCAGCATCACTTGAACATATTGTTATTATAAAACCAGTAAAAATGTTGAAATTTAATTTAAAACTTACAAAATTAAGACGTACTCAGCTGAGCAAATTCACTGTGGGCGCTTGGATTCCGTATTGATGCATGTTAAATGAAGTACTTCACCTGGTTATAAGCAACATGACTTTTATATTTTCGAACAAAAACAAAGATCTCAAGTTGAAATAAATATAGTTTTGACCAAAAAGATCGGCAAGTGCTCCGAGTCGCTCAAGACAAGAGTAAGTATGCACACGGAAATTTAGATACGATACCTTTTGCACGCGATGCACGCCACTAAATTGTGTTTGCACGCGCGAGATCTCGTCGAGTATTGCCCAAGTCTGCAAACTGGCGTAAATCCCCACAGAAACGGCTAGAACGAAGGAACAATTGCTATGGCTACTAATAAAATGTCACTACTGTATTCATGCGTATATTCAGCAGTTTTACCTAGCATAATGTAGGCTATACAACTATTAAACTATATAAGTATATAATAGTATATATAGCTACACATATTGCGAAGGTGTGGTATAAGTGTTCGTAGTAACAATCGGATCAGTAATATTTATCTCCTATGATAGCATTGGTTGCGTAAATACAGTCTCTGGCCTTGGGCGGCACCGCGGCTATGACACAGCAGTCACTGAAAATAGATAGTACATTATAATTGACATTGACGTAACCGTACAAATTCTATATGTAATGGCTGCAATTCAAAATGGCCGTCGATTGTTTTCGCTGATTCGTTTTTTTATCGTATTACTGTTGTTTCGTGCATTTTTCCGGTTTCATAACCTAAAAATTATTCTAAGTAACTAAAGAAGCTTTTTTCGAGTAAAATGGGTGATCAATCCGTTTTGGGGGAGGCGACGAGTGCGAAAAGTGAAGTTTTTCCAGAAGAGCTAGAGGGGAATGACGAAAATTTGCCTCCAAACGACGACATGGTGTTTGAAGAGGTAGAAAAATCCAGAAAAATGATGGATATGAGTTCTTGATTGCTGAATCTCGGTTTGATTTTTGGATAAAAGCATTGATGTTAAGGTATTAGGTGGATTTTGGCAACCAATCAAAATATCGAGTAAACTGGCTTAGGAAAACACATCGACTTGATGAAAACACAATTGTTGAAATCATTATTCATGTTCCAGACGATGCCTCTAATGCTGATGCTACCGATAACCCGCCGTTATTTTCAATTACAATATCGGTGATTGAGAGAAAGGTTGAAATCTCCCAGAAGTATACTCTTGTATGGAAAAATACAGAGTTTCCTAAACTAAAAAGTCTAGTAGATAGGCTTCAAGTTAATAACGAACTAGATGCTGATACGATTAGAGATGACTATGCTGATATTTTCCAAGAGTCAGAAGATGCCGAAAGTTTAAATTTATCATCGCTGGATCTTTCGGAAATCTTGTGGGACGTTTCACTTTTGTCCACCAACGAGAATACAACAAAGAGTGATCAACAAAAGGATAAATCTATTAAGTTCAAATCCAAAGTTAAAGGGTCAAATGAAGTACGTGTAAAACTATTATCAAGCCCAGTTTGTAAAAAGAAGAATATATCGAAGACAAAGGTGCCGACAACACCATCAGCAAACGTCGCTAAACAACAAATCATTAACATAAAAATATACAACAATGTGCGCAACGTGTGTCAAATTTCGAAAACGTTTTTGCACGTATCGATAAGGAGGCGGTGAACTTCGACGCCAAATTAAGTGCTCTTAGCGATACCCTTTTTCAAAGTTTGGCAAATAGAGTCCAAAATGAAATGTCAATTCTGAGGAAAGCTTTTGACGAAAAAGTTTTGCAATTGGAAGTCAAAAAATTGCAAGGACGCCTTGGATCCCTGGTTGAAGAGAAGAATCAATTAGTTTGGAAAAGTCAAATAAATCATTATCAGACCAAGTCGAAGAACTACAAAATAATATAAAAGATGATGCAGTGCAGAGAGAATCGGGACGTGTCGTTCAGAACGAGCTAAGCGCCAATGTAACGGACAGAAATGAACCCGAAGTCCTAATAACTAAAGAAGAAAGTGGTCCCATACCAACTAAAAAAGCCGATTCTTCAGAAAGCGGTGATTCCAACGAGCAAAGTGTTGAGAACCAAGGAGAAAAAAAGATGATTGATCAAGGAAGCACCTAAGAGTACGATTTTGTCTTTCTATGTGATTCCAATAGAAAATTCATCAACACAAAGCTGTTATGTCCTAACAGAACGGTAAAAATCACCCCTTGTGGTACTTCCAGTCAAGCAATTAAAATTATGTCTTCACCACGTTTCCAGGTAAACGAAGCGCTTATAATAAATACATCATTGTTTCGAGTGTTACTCCACGAGATGACGATTTCGATGAAGACATTCGGGCAATAAACCGAGCAATCCAAAGCGAAATTTTAAATTTCAATGATGTCATTTACGCGAACAATGATAACCTAAGAGACAGAGCCCTGTATTTTGACTGTAAGCACTTAAATAGAAATCGGGGTGTTCGTAAGTTTGCAGCGAACATAAAAAAAGCAATTAGAATGGCAAGCGGCGTTGTGGACAACAAGCCACGCTACCCATCCTATCATAGTGCTGATCCGCATCCGATCCGACCTGACGATCGTGCTCCATACCCTCACCCTCGTTATTCATCCTACCACAGTGATGATCCGCATCCGATCCGACCCGTGGATCGTGCTCCATATCCTCAACACCGTTATGGAAGCTCCGTAAATCCCCTACTAAGACCAGAAGATATGCGGAGAAAACAGGATGGTATTGCTACACAGCCTATCGAAGTCAGCAAAGAACACGAAACAAAAAAGGAAAATGGAATCAATGATGTCTTTTCCCAGCTAAGTACATTAAATAAACTAGTTAATGTTTTAGTGTCAAGTAACTTGCAGCGATGTAGAATGATGTATCCGCAGTCTACAGCTTCTCCATCTTTTTTTCCACTATATAGTTCGGCTGTTAGTTAGCCTTCCATACCTTAGTTCTGAAGGTGTTGCAAGTACATATACGTCTTTGGTTATTGTAAGAATTAGTTAATGCAGTTAAAAAAACTTTTAAAATTTTGTTCCTGGAATATTGAAGGACTTTTGGGAAAACTGGATGATGAGGAGTTTCTAACAACAATCAATTCTTTCGATTGCATTACTCTTGTTGAGAATTGGCTAAAAAATGATAGTACAGTAAATATACAAGGTTTTTATTCTTTTTCCAAGTGTAGGCAAAAACATGATAGAGCTTGGAGGAACTCGGGTGGTATAACTGTGTTGGTGGGATCAGAGTTGAGAAAAGGGATCAGATTTTTTGATAAAGAAAGTAATGAACAGTTTATTTGGTGGAAATTAGACAAAGATTTTTTTCACATGAAACGAGATTTGTTTATATGTAGTGTTTATATTCCTCCGCAAAACTCGCCTAGAGAACGTCGTCTAGATCGCGACCATTTTCAATCTCTTCAGGAAAATATTTACAAATTTTCAAAATTAGGGAGCATAATATTATGTGGCGATTTAAATGCTAGAATTGGTGATTTAGATGATTGTATAAAAAACACGTCAGTTTTAGAAGATTTTTTCCCATCTACCTGTCCTCCTAACGGTTCAATTGAAATTGAATCACGCAACTCCAAAGACAATCACTGTAATTCATATGGGAAACTATTGGCAGAGTTGTGTTGCGGGAATGATTTAATTCTGCTAAATGGTAGAACGAAGGGTGACTATATCGGTCAATTTACCTGTCAAACATATAATGGAGCTAGTGTGGTTGATTATACTATTGTTTCTTCAGAGGTCATGAGCGAAATTAAATATTTTACTGTCTCTGAAATCACACACTTCTCGCATCATTGTTTTCTTTCCTTCGGTTTAGAAACTGAATCTTATTTACCACTAAGGACAGAAAAAACTTTACAATTGTCGTCACTTCCTATGTCTTTTATGTGGAATGATGCTCTAAAAACTACTCTTAGGGAAAATCTCAGTAATACCTGCATTTTGAATGAAATGAATACTTTGTTTCAATCTCCACAAGATCAGGATGTGGATTCATTAGTGAATGAATTTACAAATATTATTATTAAAGTTTCGAAAAAGGTTATAAAAATTAAAAATAGACGATTTACTAAAAAGAAACAAAAAAGTACAATGCAAAATAAAAAATGGTTTGACAAGAGTTGCCACGTGTTAAAAAATGAACTACGAAACTTGGGTAGCTTGCTTTCAAGATTCCCTGATAATAATTTTTTACGACATAAATTTTTCAGTACAAAGAAGGAATACAAACGACTCGTCAAACGATTAAAAAGAAATTTTAAAAATGAAATGTTAAGCAAAATTCAATCTATGGAAGAATATAATCCAAAAGAGTTTTGGAAATTGGTAAAGTCTATAAAATCAAATAATTCCAATAGTATTGAGGATGAGATTTCACCCGCAGTATGGTACGATTATTTTAAAAATTTAAATGAGAAAAAAGTAACCACCGAAAATTCCAGAAACGAGACTCAATTTGTCAGAGATTACCGACTTTGGGCAGCTAAATCTGATATTTTTCAGTAAATGAAGTTTGCGCATTAGCAAAGAAGCTTAAGAACAAAAAGAGTAGTGCTGGAGACGTAATAAGCAATGAAATTATTAAAATTGCTGTGGAAATTCATGCTACTAACTTTGTTAAACTTTTTAATAATGTTTTATATCACGGAATTTGTCCTCGCATGTGGTCGGAAGGGTATATTGTACCTCTTTATAAATCAGGTTGTCGTTCTGATCCTGGAAACTACAGGGGAATATGTATCAGCAGTTGTTTAGGGAAATTTTTTACCTCAATTCTTAACTATCGTCTTAATACCTTCTTGGAAGAACACGAAATCTTGAATAAGAATCAAATTGGTTTTAGGTACGGATTTAGAACGTCCGATCATATACTTGTGCTAAAAACATTAATAGATTTCTATAAAATACATAAGAAACCATTATTCGCTTGTTTTATAGACTTTCGTAAGGCATATGATAGTGTATGGCGAGAGGGTTTGTTCTTCAAGCTTATCCAATATGGTTGTAGTAAGAATTTTGTACGTATATTACTAAGTATGTACTCTTCAGTTAATTATAAGGTCAAACTTTCTTCGGGAAGTACTCCAGTATTTTCGTCAAACATTGGTTTAAAACAGGGTTGCAACATGAGTCCATCTTTATTTAATGTCTTTATCAATGATATACCTGAATTACTAAATACTACAAATTGTGATCCGGTGTATCTAGGTACTACTAAGGTAAATTGTTTACTTTATGCTGATGATTTGGTTTTATTATCGAAGTCTCGATCAGGTTTACAGGAAAGTCTTGCGAAACTGCAAAGTTATGTAGAAAGGTGGAAGTTAGAGATCAATTTAAAAAAGTCTAAGGTTCTAATTTTTGGTAGTAAATCTCAAAGAAGCTTATATACCACCTCCAAGTGGTGTCTCGGCGGAGAATTGTTAGAATGTGTTGATGAATATGTCTACCTACGAATCACTTTCCATTATTCTGGTCGTTTTAAAGTAGCTCAAAAGTTGTTGTATAGTAAAGCTTTGGGGGCATACCACAGTATATTCAAAAACTTTTCAAATTTGGATAGTGTCCCATTTAAAGTACTTTTAAAACTTTTCTCGGCTCAGATTTCTCCGATATTGTTGTACTGCGTCGAAGTATGGGGAGTTCAATTACTAGGAAGTTTAACAAATATTGAAATGTTTAAGAAAAAGTTTTTTAGTACGATTTCGGATATTGAAAGGTTGCATAAAGTTTTGTAAACGGATTCTGGGAGTCCATTCCAAGTCTACCAAACTAGGAAGATACCCAATGATTCTCCAGGTTTCCACATTAGCCATCAAGTATTGGTTAAGAATAAATAGTCCAATGTATGAAAACCAGTTGGTGGGTAAAGCAGCACGTGTATGCATTCAATCATGTTGTCCGATTGCAAAATTCAATGATTTTTTGTTAGAGATGTGTAACTTTAATCCTTTAAAAAATACTACAATTTGGAAGAAGAGTGATATTAATAATGTAGTCAAAAGTATCAAAACGAGTTATGTGAAAGATTTAACATCATGTGGAAAGTTCAGATTCAACAACTCAGTACATTGCAAGTTTTCAATCTTGTAAAACCTAGTATAGAATTTGAAAGCTATTTATCTCAAGTTAAAATTGTGAAGCACCGTCAAGCAGTGACTAGGTTTAGGATATCCGCTCATAAGTTACCAATTGAAACTGGACGATATGCGAATATTGAACACGATTTACGTCTATGTCCAATTTGTAACTCGAATGAGATTGGGGACGAATATCACTACTTTTCACATTGTAGTAACAAAAGGTTAGAAAGACTGCGAGAAATTTTTTTAAATAAGTTAGTTGATTATAACAGCAAATTCAGCTTGTTGGGTACAAATAATTTATTTTTATACTGTGTGTCAATGAATGACAAAAACATTATTAATCCTACGGCCAAGTACATATACGAATTATGAATATTTTTTTAGATCTTGCCTGCATCTAGCTCTTCCTTGACTTGTCCTTGTTTAAATTTTGTCATTGTTGTAAATATTATTACTCTTGTTCTATTATGTTATTTTTATATAGCTAATAAACATTTGCTGTATTCGTTATATACCAGTACTGGTATTTTTGTTTGAATAAAGTTATTATTATTATTATTAATACTGTACAATGACCTAATGTGACTAATTTTAGACTTTTAGATAAACATAAAAGTGCGCGATTTTTTTACAATCATTAAAAAATTGTTGATTTTACGACCATCCACTCCACGATCGCTATAGAAACAATCGCCTAGAACATTACAACACTCAATAGCCAAGCTCTAATAAAGCGTATGGCATCTCGTAAAAGACAGTACCGACATCGCGTTCGGTGCGAAGAATGCAATAAGGAAATTGACAGTGATTATAAAGAGGTGCATTCTCGATTGGTTCACAATGGTAAAAAAGTAAAATGTCATCCAGTAATGGAATCATCGGATCTTCAAAGGAAAGCCTTTCATTTGTAGTCTTCTCAGATTATATAATTTTATGATGACGTCACGAAATCTATGACGTCATGTCATTCGGGCAAATTCAGCCCAGCCCCCCCCCCCAAAAAAAAAATGTGCCCGTACGCCTATGTTGTTAAGTCACGTTTATGATGCACGACAGCTTGTTGAATTTCCAAATTCCATAGAATTTCCATTTTAGACACCCTCTATAGGTATCTTTGTTCTTCGTGATTTTATTGAGTATTCAAAAAATCTACTATTAAAAGTCTAAACACGATATGACAAACACTCACAAGAACAAATACAACAACTGACAAACAGAACCTCAACTATATAACAACACTGATTAGCACAATTTGTAGAAGACCCAAACGTGAAACGGCCAAATTAAAGCACGAACGAGACACAAAGTCCCATGCAAAGTGCTCACCGGCACAATACAACATATAACAGACTCTACAATGTCAATGTTCAAAGACTGACAAGAAATAAACAGTACAGTATTTAAATTAGAAATTGTGGCAAGAGCAGTCAGGCACCAATGGCAATGTCCACGTGCATGACATGTCTATGTCAAATTTTGCCTCTAAAGACTAAACAGTGTTTGTACGTGTCCTTAATGTTTCTTTTAAAAGAGGCTGGTTGGAGGAAGCATTTTACAGGCGTAGTTCCATATTTTAACAATGTGGTTTAAGTAGGATGCTTGGAAAGTGACTTGATTTGCAGTATGGAGTTTTGAGAGTTAGGTAATGGCTGAGCCTTGTCCGACCATTGTACACAAACGAAACGAAGGTAAGCACATCGAGATCGATATTTCCATAAAGTACCTTGAAGAAGAACACCAAATCGGTTATTTCTCTTTCATAACAAAGGGGAAGTAAGTTTAGGGTTGTTAATCGCTGTTTACAATCTCTCCTCGCTTCGATTTCAGTATCCAAGCAGTAGCTCTTCTCTGGACACTTTCCACCTTAGATATTAGTTTGGTCAGGTATGTGGAGACCAGACCTCAGTAGCATAGCTTAGCTGAGACAGCATAGCTAACAAGCGTCAAGTACAGCGTCCGCCTCACAGTTGTGTTAGTCAAGAGGGGAAAAGTTCTTTTCAGAAGTCCAAGCATCTTGTTCCCTTTTGCGGTGATGATGAAAATATGGACATTCTATGAAAGCTTGCTGTTAATTAACGCAAACACCAAGATCTTTCTCTTTCTCTACACGCGATACTGCTTTCGAGTTCATTTGGTAGACATACGTCAACGGAGACTTTTTTCTTGTGATTGTCAGCACCTTACACTTGGATGAGTCAGTGAAATCAAGATTGTTGTCACGGCTCCAGCACTCAAGATTGGTTAGTGCTTGTTGTACTTTTTCACAATCAGCTATAGATCTAATCGAATTGTACACCTTGGTGTCGTCTGCATACATGGCTGCCATTTTCTCGTCGGGTAAGATGTCAGGAAGGTCATTAATAAAGATCACAAAGAGAACAGGACCAAGGATGCTTCATTGCGGCACACTAGATGTTACGGGTTCCCAATGCGATACAGCTCCATCAATAACCACTCCCTGACAACGACCATTGAGGTAATCAACAAACCATTATTTATACAACTGGCCTCTCACACCGTTTGATTTTAGCTTCTGCAGTAGGATTTGGTGGTCGACAGAGTCGAAAGCTTTGGCGAAATCTAAGTAGACAATGTCGATTTGGATATTTTTGTCGAGGAATTGTCCAATGGCGTGTAGAGCAGATAAGAACTGTGTGACGCATGATCGTTGTCTTAGAAACTTGTAGAAAGCCATGTTGTGATACCTTGATCAGGTGTCTAATATGGTCGTAAAATCGGAGGCACACACAACGTTCCAAAACTTTTCCAAGGATGGGCAGCAACGAAATCGGTCTGTAATTCTCGGCTGGTTCTATACGTTCCTTTTTATGAACGGGAGTGACATTAGCGGATTCCCATATATGACCAGTATCCAAAGAATGGTTGAACAGTTCACAGATGCTTGGTGCGATTTCGAGGTTACATGCTTGCAGAAGTTGAGATGGAATACCGTCGGGGCCGGTTGCTTTCGGAGTATCAAGGTAGCTCAAACATTGTGAAACGTCATCAACATCGAGCAATATCTCGGAAATTTGTCCCTCTGATTCCAAAAGGTCTGGGTAATCACTAGGAGCTGAACGGGTTGAGGGTGGATGGAATACCGAAGATTTTGTTCATACGGTATTTTTTCAGTGCTTTGTATTTTCTGCTGATTAATTGCGTACTTCTTTATCGACCCATGGCATGGGGGAGTGTTGGTGTCTTTGACCGTTTTCATTGGCACATACCTCTTCACTGCAGTCAGGAAAGCATATTTCCATATTGTTACCAGCAGTCATCAATATTATTTGTTGGAACAATACCTATAGGAAATTGTGTAAGATAACTACGCAGACTATCTAAGTTTCCGTTTTTGTAATCGAAAACCTGGCGATTAACTGGCGTAGCTCTTTTGAACTTAAGATGAATTTCAAGTTCCACAATGTAATGATCTGTTGGAAAACCACAAGACTCAGGATGGGATAGGGAAACGTCACCAATGATGTTGGGAGTGTTACATAACTGCAGGTCGAATATATTGCCAGCGATGTGGGTAGGGCTAAGAATGAATTGTTGTAGGAAGTTGTCTTCGACCATTTCGCACAGATGGTAGATTAAAGTCTCCTATCACTACAACTCGGCTGGATTCTGAACATCAGGCGTAGAGTTTGGAGGACGTTAGAACGTATAAAGCACGACTGGTTTGCTGTTTGATTTCATCAGTTCAATAACGACAATTTCGGTGTTTTCAGGTTCCAGGTCATGTCGACGAGTGACTTGTATACCAGTCTTCACAGCGACAAGAACACCACCACCAATTCTGCCAGCTCTATCACATCGGAAGACAGATCCATCATTAGGCAAGATCTCACTGCTTAAGATTGAATTGTTTAACCATAGACAATCCAAAGACAAAAGATGTCTTTTGGATTGTCTATGGTTTAACCAAGTCTCGCATACACATACAACGTATGTGTATGTGAGGACCGGCGTCCATTATTGCATAAGAACGTTCGTCCATTATTGCATTATTAATAAGAACGTCCATTATTGCATTAAACATGGTTCAATTAACCACTGAACAGACATATACACATAAATCATCTGAATTTGTAATGATAACGCTTTTGAATATTTATAGTGTTTAGCACTTTATAAATGAATAAATTATAAATTAATATTATTATATACACAGATTTATTACTAATAAATCAACACTATATGATAATATAGAACTCACAAAGTGTAGTCACCTTTTTATAGATAAACCTTTTTAAAACATATCAGTTGAAGACCTAGATTAGCCTGCCGACCCGAACACAATGCATTGTGGTAGACGAAACGATCGAGATCAGTTTCACCAAGGTTGCTGCCTCGCTCACTACAGCAGCAACTATTAAAATATTTAAGTTTGGAAATATAAGTTGGAGCTAAATTGTTCTAAACTTTACTGGCATACGGGAAGCAATATCTTGCAGTCGTCTATTCTCAAGTGTTCATAAGTTTGCCTTTTTCACCAAGTCATTGTAACTGGTGTTTCTAGGCAATAAACTATTTATTATTATTATTATTATTATTATTATTATTATCCAGTTTCGTTTATCACTTGCTCCACAGAAGTGCCAGATTAAATAATAGTATGTAAGATGAAGCAGAAGAGCAGTTTAATATAAAGTGATGATAATTTCGAATTAGTAGGTATCATGTTCCTGAGTTTTATTAATACCCCCTGCCTCGTCGCTTCAGTTTCGAATAGAGATCAGTGTGAGAACAATGGGCGTGCCGGGCTAATGGGAATGCGATGAAACAGTTAATACCCCTACTTGTTTACTGTTTTTGTGGTAGCCGTGCATGCGCAGCTAACCACTATGTGATAACCTGTAAAATGTCCGTGAGTTTCGTGTGCACAGTCACGTGACCACTACAAACAGATTGCTTCAAAAGAAAACAAATATGGCGGCTGCGATAAATGAAATATTTCAAAAATATTTTTTATTGAAATGGGTTAATGGAAATGAGTTCATCCTAAACAAAAGTAAACAAAAGTAAACAAAACTTGCATGACTGAATGAAATTTGAAAACCTTACGCGCGAGCGACGACTTGCGAAAAGCAAGAAATTTCGTCGATTGACGGTTTGTTTAATTTCTGGAGATGAATTAGCTAGTTTAGAGAGTCTATATTTTAAAAAATGTCTGAATAGGATGCAACCCCATCCCCAACAAGCTATCTGTATGAACGATTGAAAAGCTACAGAGCTATATTACTGGCAACAGCGCAACTTAACACAAGCTTGATTTGAAAAAGAAGAATTTGTCTTCAGTGGTTTAAAGATTATTTGCAGGAAAGAACTCAAATTGTAAAATATAAACATAGGTCAACTGAAATGAATGTTACTACAGGAGTTCCACAGGGTTCAATTCTTGGTCCATTGCTATTTCTTTTATACATCAACGACATCGAAAGCTGTAATGATATACTTTCGTTCGTATTATATGCAGATGATACGAATGCTTTCCATTCAAATCCGTGCTTGAAACCTTTGTATAATACAATAGAAAATGAAATGAATAAGGTTGTGAAATGGCTCAATGCCAATAAATTATCAATCAACGCTTCTAAGACAAAATTTGTAATTTTTAAATAAAAAATAAGTCTTTACTGAACACAGATAATACAATCAAAATAAATAATGATTTGGTTAAGCGAGTGACGTTTGTAAAGTTTCTAGGAGTTATAATTGACGAAGAGTTGACATGGAAGAACCACATCAGCTCAGTTCTGAAAACTATTATTAAATGTACAGGTCTGATGCTAAACTAAGACATTATACAAATAGAAACACTTTAAAATTGATTTACTACGCATTAGCTTATCCATACCTCACGTACGGGAATCTTGTTTGGGGAAATACATATCCCACAAGATTGCAAAAAATAATGAATGTACAAAAGAGAATTGTTCGATTAATTTGTTTTAAATCTTATTCGGATCATTCTGAACCATTATTTTTGGATCGATCTTGAAAATCTTGAATGTCTACAAAATTAATGATTATATCTATGTAGTATATTTATGTATCGATTCTTTTATTATCAAAATAATTTGCCGGATTTTTATTGTGATTATTTTAAACAAAATAGTGAATTACACAATTATAATACACGTAATTCCACCAAGTTACACGTGAACTTTCAAAGAACTAATTATCGCAAATATACTTTGTTTAACAAAGGGTTCTCGATATGGAATGGTCTCAATGAAAATATCAAAAATATCAAATCGTATTTCTCTTTTAAGAAAAAAATAAAATCATATTACTTACTATCTGCTTAATGCAAATACTGTAAATAAAGTCAACTTTTATCTCCTTATTCTTTTAACTATTTTTATGTAAATAATCGTAATATATACTGCCTTATTTGTCAACATTTTTAGTAGTTGTTACTTGTAATTGATTTTTCAAAACTAGGGGCCTTATCTAAAAGTCCAACAGGATTTCAAAAGGTTTCTAGCCCCCATGGCCATATATACTATTGTAAATATTCTAAATTACTTCGTAAATATCTTTTGTGGGAAAACAAATATATACATACATATACAAAAGAAGTTGGGAAATCTCTGACAAACTAATTGCAAAATATTGAGGAATGTTCACAGCAAAGACCACAATTCCAAAACTCAATACATTTACGGTTCTTTTCTGTAGATGAATTCAACTGTTATATAAACTGGTAACAGCGCAACTTTAATAACACGATTGCTTGATTTGAAAAGAAGTTGGGAAATCTCTGACAAACTAATTGCAAAATATTGAGGAATGTTCACAGCAAAGATCACAATCCCGAAATTCAATCAGATATTTACGGTTCTTTTGTATTTGAAAATCCAATACCCAATTCACCCATGCCCATGGGACCAAGATTTGAAGCATTTAAAAAAATATATTAATTTAAACATTTGTAGTATTTCAGTAATAATTTCATTATTTCGTTTAAACATCTGACTTTTATTCGGTATCATCAAACAACGCTGTGGACATAAAGGGCAGTCATCCACAATTTACTTTGCTTTAATAACTTAAAATACTCATTGATAATTCATAAACCTTGTGGCAAATCATGTCAGCCATAATATGTCACGTGGAGTGACTTTATATCTGATAAAACTCATCTTCATTAGTATTATTTATATAATTGTTCATCCTAATTAGTATGATTATATAATTGTTCATCCTAATTAGTATTCTTTTTAGTCGTATTTTAAGCTATTCAAAACACTCGTTGTCGTATTTTATCAGACATAAAACGCTCGGCTGCGCCTCGCGTTTTATATCTGATAAAACACTCCTACTCGTGTTTTAAATAGTACATAAAGACCAATAAATTTCTAGTTGTGTTGAAAATATGAAGTTGATTTTTGGCGGGCTGGGACCATAAAAGAGGGGTGTCTTACGTGTCTAACCACCATATATTCCCCCATGATATTTCCCACATCCAATGGTTGGAAATCCCCTACTTAATTAGGCTAAAGTAACAGTCAAAAGAGTAAAATTGACCCACATAACCCCACCTTTTCCCGAGGTTCGGGGATTACAGTTTATTGACAAGTAGGGGCGATCATGCATGCCTGATGTCTATTCAGTGTGTACAAATTGTTTTGACACATTAAAATACCTTGTAACTTCTTAGCTTAGATCTGTTTATATTGCTTATGGAAAAAAATATACGTAACAGTCGTTTATTTATTTTTTCCAAGTTTAATGTTTTGTATGTGATTAAATGTGTATTACCTTTAAACTGTGCCCAATTTACTTAATTTCAATAATTAATTCTGCTTTTGACAATAGTGATTTAATTAAAATTCCGATCTGTGGGCCCACAAGTTATAGATAGCTCATTACGCATTCAGAATATATCACGAACGAAAAATTGAACTACCAAAGCAAAAATTTAGCCCCAAAACAACAAATTTTAAATGGAAAATGCTAAGAAGCACTTCTTACAGAGGTCTGGACAAAATTTGACTGCAAGTTGTACAAATTGTGTCCATATCTTTGTATAAAGATGTGTTTGTCGTTTTGGAGCTAAATGTGTACAAATTTCAATCAAACTTTGTCCATACCACTGTAAGAAGTGCTTCTTAGCGTTTTCCATTTAAAATTTGTTGTTTTGGGGCTACATTTTTGCTTTAGTAGTTCAATTTGTCCTTCGTGATATATTCTGAATGCGTAATGAGCTAACTTGTGGGCCCACAGATAGGAATTTTAATTAAATTATCTATTGTTTGAAACAAAAAATGTAAACAAAACACGCGCATGAGCAGAACGGACTTGATAGCCTCTTTAAGTTAAAGGTAAAATCATCGATGTTGATTCTTGGTATAGTGGATTGTTTATGTCCAGGGGTCATGACCTGATATTTCTCTCTGATATCTTCTGTAGCAGATATGGCACTTTCTGTTAACTTAATTATAGCAGAAATCCAAAATATTATTACCAGTTTCATATATCTGATGATCGTCCGCATACAGATTTATATTTGACCTGATGTTGTTGACCAAATCATTCTGAAATATGTTCCACAGGAATGGTCCAAAGGCCGAGCCTTGAGGACGTCCTCTTAATTGCTAACTATTTCACCCTGTTGCAACGGTTATTAAAATAAGAGGTCAGCAGCTGAAGACTTTCTTTTTCAATCCCATATGCTTTGAGTTTGGCTAATATCAATGCCTGACTTACTTACTATCAGTAGAAAGTACGCTTACTATTTGATGATTGTTCAATGCCATTCCCCAATTTTCAGTGAGCGATATCAATGCAGTTTTACAGCTGTTATTTTCTATATGCCGTCAAATACTCGCACCATTTTCCAGCAAAGCTTCTATCTAGCTGCTGACTAAGTAGTTGTTCAAAAATCTTGTTCATAATTATTTGTTCATTGTTCGTTTTTTATCGATGGTTCTTTTTTTCCTGTGGATCATCTTTCTTATAAATTGGTATCCACTCAGCTTTTTTCCATTCTATTGGCCATTTACTGTTATCAGTACAAGCATTACAAAATGATATCAAAAGCCCAGAAAGTTGTTTTGCACCAAGCTTAAAAATATTTGGAGACATAGCATCCCAACCAGTACTCTTTTTTACATTGAAGTTCTTTAATGCATCTTCAACTTCAAACTGCTCTAAATTCTTAAAGCTTAAGTCTTCAGTGTTAGTTGGGTTGCTAATGATGTTCTGAATGGTTATGATTGTTTTAAAATGTCTCATCATCTGTTTGGTCTACATTTCCATTATTTATCAGTGATGATGGCACAATGTTCACATAGATAGTTGAAAATTCTATTTTGATGATTATATTTTGTTCCATCGATGTTCATACTCAAGTATTTGTTCAATTCGTATTTCTATTAGTTTGATAGAATTTACTAGGTCTCGACTTCAGCAAGCTAGATTGTTCCTTCCAGTAGTCTCTAATAGCTTTTCTTCGTAATCGTGTGGCATCATTCCTCGCCTTACGCATTATCTCCCAATTTTCCATTGTTTTCTGTTTTTAGTCTTTCTTTACCATTTTTCGTTTTATGCTGATGACAGTTTTCCATTCTTTGGTCATGTAAGGAGTATCCTGTGGCCTACTCTCGTCTTCTTTTCCAGAAGATGTTCATGTACAACACTCCACAACAACAGTTTCTGGAAAAATAAGGTTTGTCTTGAACTTCATCAAATATTTCAGCCACATGCCAAGGAGCATTGCTGAGATATTTCTCTTACGATTTATGTCGATTTTATATTAAACTCTTTCTCTGATCTAAATTTAATCATTTTTCCCTTTTGTAGTTTCACCTTTTCTTTGATAAACCCATAAACTAAGCATGATCACTCATTTCGCGATCAAAAACTCCACATTTTCCAAACAGTGTTGGATCATTGGTAAGAATAATGTCAATAAGGCTCTCTGCATGTAATAGTGTTTCGTTGCATCTGTATTCTAGTTGGTGAAGTTATTAGGCACTCATACATCAAAAGTTCACCCTCAGGGTACGTAGGTTTTAGCATATTCAGATTTAAATCCCCTGTCACAATAACATGCAGGCCGAGATTGTAATCTAGCCCAGTTACATATATGACTCAGTCCTCCTCTAGTACTTAGACATATTGTTCCTTTTAAAATCACACCACGACATTACTAACCTAAGCAGCGACATACTACCACATGCACCCTCAACGTATATCCGATAATTTCAGATTTCAGCATGTAAAACATCCACCTATCAAAAATCATACCTAATAAGGACTGCCAGAGTCTGGATCACACTGCCAAAGGATTTAACTATTAATGGCATGATAACTTTAAAGGAGTTTAGGAAGAAGTTATATAACTGTCATAAAACAGCATTAGATAAATGTTATGGCGTTGACGATCCACGAACATGGAAATCGGTTTGCATAAAATGCAACCAAGCTCGAGACCTGACTAGGCCGATAACGTGTTGTTTTTAATTATAAATTTTAGTTCAATGTTCAGAAGTACCTTTTCGCATTAGTTTTTATCTGTTGGCCTATTCAGGGCTTTGCTGAAGGTTTAGGATTGTGAGGGTTTGAAATGTCATCTGACTCAGTCAGCTTCCGAAAATGGAAGTGGCCATGTGGATCGCAATGAGAAAAGTAACTAATCTGATAGTTCGTATAGTAATTGACTAATTGTCTAACATTTAGGCATATGTCGAGAATTAAGTTCTTAACAACATTATAGTTCAACATTTAAAAACGCAGGATTTTAACTTTCTGTCATTTTGGAGATGGCCGCCTTGCCATATATAATAAATCATATTATTATATATCGATAGTCAAAGTCGCATTTTTCTAGTGTTTTATTGGTTGAGAGCATATCACGTGAGAGTGACGAAATTAGGCTGTCTCCCTCGCAACAGCGCGAGAGGGAGATAATACGTTATCGACCGGCGAATAACAAAAAAACTCACGTGCGCCATCACGTGAAGATGCGACCTTTGGCCATGCCTAGTAAGTAATTAAAACTTTCGCTTTAAGTAACTGCAGTGTAGCCAGTGTTTACTATAACGTTTTAACAATAAAATATTTCATGTATTTACGTTCATTTGTTCTTTAATTTGTTGTTTCTTTGACTATTCATATATAATAAAACACTTATTTACTGAGACCTCGGGAAAGCAGTGTGTTTTGTGGACCCTCGACCGTCGATCATCGACGGTCGAGGGTCCACAAAACACACTATTTCCCTCGGTCTCAGTAAATAAGTGATAATTATCGCAGCTTATTACATCAGTCTTACATTCTCAGATATAGATGACCATAGGCACCACTTGCAATGAAACTTATAAACAATCTTCAAAACTATTTTAGAATTTTCGAGAAAAATGTATCACATGGGAATGAAGAGAAACTGTTTACTAATATAGTCTAGGACCTGTATAGATGTTTGTATGCGTTTCATTTAGCACAGGTAATAGGGTAAATTGGGTAAAATGACCATGGCGGTCAACATGGCATATGTGCCAAAACCTGAATCCGGGGCGAAAGTCCTGAAAATGACCCCGCCCTGAAGCGGCAGTGCCGAGATAGCTCCAACTTCCGAAAACGAAAAGTGACAGCCTTTCTGAAGTGCTTATAGTGTTTAGAAGGGTTGCTTTTAGGAGTGGTCATTGAAAGAAAAAATTTGTCTAAGTATAATATTTTACAAGAAAATGACCATGCACCACCCCAGGTAAATTGCTAATTATGCATAAAATACCTAATATGCCTGGCAGAAATTAAATATTCTTATTTCCCCAAAAAAATTATCATGGGGTGAAAAACTATGCTCAATTTAATATAATTATTGTGGATTTCATAAGGATTGTCATTGTTTTCTTTAAATATAATACATTTTATTTCACTTACCCCCCACGAAAACACGATTTCAGCCATATTTTGCCGTCTTGTTTGCTTTTTATCGCCGAATCTGAAAAATATCATCCAGCCGTTGTACTTTTACATAATCATAAATGGCTGAAGAAGATTTCAAGGAAGGTTTCATCAAGTTTTGAAACAGTGCAGTGTATTTTATCTTCGATATTGTGTCCTTCGATATTTCGTCAAATTGCCGCCATTTTAATGGCTCGCCGCTTCTCTGCCCGATAAATGCCACTTCTTCGTTTTCATATGTATTTAGATTACATTATCCAAGAGTACTTCTTTGTAGAATAGTCCCAATCCAAAAATTGGAAATATTATTTGTACTTGGGAGGAAAAAACATCCCATAATAGTTGTCCTGTCAGAATTCAAAAGAAGTAATTTAAAAGTCACGCGCAAGTTCGTGAAAACACCTCGTGGGCTACTTGACAGGGGGGGGGGGTGAATATTTTCACGAAACGTTTGTTCGCCACCACAGCAACCTAACTAAATGTATTATATTTTTTGTATTTTTATAATTGATGATAAAAATACGCAAATATTTATTGTTTTTATCATAATCACAAATATACAATAAATATAATGTACTTAGTTAGGTTGCTGTGGCCTGTGGTGGCGAACAAACGTTTTGTGAAAATATTCACTCCCCCCTGTTATGTAACCCACGAGGTGTTTTCGCGAACTTGCGCGTAACTTTTAAATTACTTCTTTTGAATTCTGACAGGACAACTATTATGGGAGGTTTTCCCCCCAAATACAAATAATATTTCCAATTTTTGGATTGGGACTATTCTACAATGAAGTACTCTTGGATAATGTAATCAAAATACATATGAAAACGAAGAAGTGGCATTTATCTGGCAGAGAAGCGGCGAACCATTAAAATGGCGGCAATTTGACGAAGTATCGAAGACACAATATCTGTCAATATCGAAGATAAAATACACTGCACTGTTTCTAAAGTGGATGAAACCTTCTTTGAAATCTTCTTCAGGCATTTATGATTATGTAAAAGTACAATAACTGAATGATATTTGCGAGATTCGGCGATAAAAAGCAAACAAGCCGGCAAAATATGGCTGAAATCGTGTTTTCGTGGGGGGTAAGTGAAATAAAATGTATTATATTTAAAGAAAACAATGACAATCCTTATGATATCAACAATATTTATATTAAATTGAGCATAGTTTTTCACCCCCATGATAATTTTTTTTAGGAAATAAGAATATTTAATTTCTGCCAGGCATATTAGTTATTTTATGCATAATTAGCAATTTACCTGGGGTGGTGCATGGTCATTTTCTTGTAAAATATTATACTTAGACAAATTTTTCCTTCCAATGACCACCCCTAAAAGCAACCCTTCTAAACACTATAAGCACTTCAGAAAGGCTATCGCTTTTCCTTTTCAGAAGTTAGAGCTATGTCGACACTGCCGTTTCAGGGCGGGGTCATTTTCAGGACTTTCGTCCCGGATTCAGGTTTTGGCACATATGCCATGTTGACCGCCATGGTCATTTACCCTAAAACAGTTGAGATTA
>CACRXK020000716.1:0-70112 GCA_902702795.2 Paramuricea clavata | reverse complement strand
TCAATTAAATCTTGAGCAAGACACGGTTAGTTCCTATCTAAATCGCTGTATCGTCGTAAGGAATAAATGTAGCGCTATAATAATTTTTTTCATTCTTCACTGATAATTTCCACATCACCTAAAGCATTCGGCTTGTCTGTAGCGCTGTTAGTTTTCTCTGGACGCCTCTCATAAGTTATGTCACCGAACAGCGACATATTGATGGAGACTGCAAACACGCGTGCCGCTTAGCGATTTAAAACGCTCGTTCTCCGCCACAAGTTACTTTATCGTCATAATATTTTTTTTCATTCTTCACCCATAATATTCGCATCATATGAGATTATTTTTAAGCTTATACCGATTTAAACTTTGACTGAACAGCTTGCACAAGACGAGTCGTCGAACCGCCACATATTGGCACTTACCGCAGGTCAGTCGACAAGTCAGCATACTAAAAACGCTTTATCTCAACCAAAAATTAACATATCCTTTAAATATTATTTTTCATTCTTCCCTGATAAATTACACATTATTTTAAAAAATCAGCTTGTCTTTAGCGCTTTTAGTTTTCTCTGGAGGCCTCGCATAAGTTATGTCATCGCACAGCGACATATTGATGGAGACTGCAAACACGCGTGCCGCTTAGCGATTCAAAACGCTCATTCTCCGCCACAAGTTTCTTTGTCGTCATAATATTTTTTTTCATTCTTTACCCCATAATATTCGCATCGTATGAGATTATTTTTAAGCTTATACCGATTTAAACTTTGACTGAACAGCTTGCACAAGACGAGTCGTCGAACCGCCACATATTGACACTTACCGCAGGTCAGTCGACAAGTCAGCATACTAAAAACGCTCTATCTCAGCCAAAAATTAACATATCCTTTAAATATTATTTTTCATTCTTCCCTGATAAATTACACATTATTTAAAAAAATCAGCTTGTCTTTAGCGCTTTTAGTTTTCTCTGGAGGCCTCGCATAAGTTAGGTTATGCTAATGTATGGACCAACCCCCCGTAAGCGGGATTTCCCCTTTGTTTACTACAGCTCGAAAATTGATATTGGGCATGTCAATGCTCGAAATAGACAGTACCAGGCAGTGAAGTGAAATGAATTCGTTTAATGAGAAAAAAACGTAAAATAACATTTTAAATATTAATTATCGGTTGGTTTAACTCCACTACGTTTGTACGACATAAAACAGACATAAAACACTCCTACACGAGTAGGAGTGTTTTATCGTACGACAACGAGTGTTTTGAATAGCTTAAAATACGACTACAAAAGAATACTAATTAGGATGAACCATTATATAATCATGCTAATTAGGATGAACAATTATATAGGTAATCACACGGGAAGGAGCAATTAATGATTAACATGCAGGTTACCCGTAAAGGAGCAACTAGCTCTGTGGGTTAAACCGGTCATGTGACAAAGATTGTAAAATAAAATAAAATAAAATAAATAAAATAACACTACGAGTGATATTTGAAAAATGTGCCAAAATTGCACGAGCCGCCGAGGCGAGTGCAATTTGGCACATTTTTCAAATATCACGAGTAGTGTTAATCATTAATTGCACGACTTGCCCGTGTGATTATTTATTTATTATATGCATGACAAAATCGCTTTCTTTATATTTCAACTGCATTTTGTCAAGAGTTTTTAATTCTTTCGTAAGCAATTTGGTATAAACAAACTTGGGAAATGATTACAAACTAATAAAGGCACATAACTTAAACTAGAACACAAGATTCAAACTCAAACAACATATTTTAGACTAAGAAAATCTTTATAAATTGTATTTCAAACTTACATAGTCAGGTTTCGCTGCATCCCGCCAAGATTATTCCTTAAAACTGTTTCCAGGTATTTTCCACAGGCTCTTTTTGCCATACAATGTTTTTTAAACTCATTCTTGTGCCAAAATTCAGTTAAATTCGTCCACATTTGTTAGAAATACTTATCTAAATTTCGCCGCCATATTGGATTTTGTTTTTTTTATTTCCCGCTCCCCCCAGACATCGCGAAAATCATTAATTGCACTCCTGGAGAGTGCAATTAATGAAATAATTGCACTCCTCTTAACCAATCAAATTGCAGTAATTTTGTCATGTATATAATAATAAGATTAACGATTTAATTGTGACTTGTCGTGGACTTGTAAGAAAAGTCTTGCTACCAACCCAAGTCAAATAGTCTAGGACTTGTATATGAGTTTGTATGCATTTCATTTAGCACAGGTAATCTCAACTGTTATAGGGTAAAATGACCATGGCGGTCAACATGGCATATGTGCCAAAAGCTGAATCCGGGACGAAAGTCCTGAAAATGACCCCGCCCTGAAACGGCAGTGTCGACATAGCTCTAACTTCAGAAAACAAAAAGCGATAGTCTTTCTGAAGTGCTTATAGTGTTTAGAAGGGTTGCTTTTAGTGGTGGTCATTGGAAGAAGAGTCGACTCATTTAATAGAAGACAAATGTTAACTACTAAACCATTTAATGACATTGCAAATGACGACAGTCATAAGCTTTATCAATTACTACCAAGTAAGATCTTTTCAAATTATAATACTAGAAAATACATGCATGCAGAAACCATCGCCTTGCCGACAAAACCATTGTATTTTCCGAACATGAAGTATCTAAAGTAGTTGTCATGGTAACACGATAATTTTTTTAGAATATTCTTACGAATGAAAAATCGCCTAAAAATATCACTTTTAATTACAAAATTATCAATTTCCCAACATATATATTACAAAACTGCGTGTTCTTTATAAAACAAAACTGCCTTTATAAATTAAATGGCTTTATCGATAAACTTTGAGTTTGTAATAAAATGATTTCAAATTCTCGCATGCAAATAACTTTGCTTTCTTCTTTATTTAAAAAATACAATATAATAAAAAAGGGAATCAATATTAAAGATACACTGAAATTATCGTATGCTGTCTTGTTTAGTTGTTTCATATACGCAAAGGCCGTCGGGTTATTAAAGCAATTGTAAAATCAATATTTGAAACAAACTTACCTTTGTTAACGTCGGCTCCTTTCTTTTAGCCGATTCTTTGTCCCTTTCTTTCTGAGAAAACTTTTGAAATTTACAAAATCTTGCAAAAATGCGAGCAAAAATGAAATATATTAGCCAGAAATTTATCAATCATCAAATCAAGAAATGTTTGCTATTTCGCTGTCGTCATGCAGTTACTATAATGCAAACTTTAAATTGGACCAATCAGTGTCCGTTATTCATGACAGTCCGCCATATTTTTGAGATCTGTGAGGATGACCACCCACCTGAACATCGTTGGTGAGCCACGCCCGCGATCATTGATGAACTTTGACTTCGCCAATCCTTTCGTTTCCCCGGGTGTAAATAGCCGGGGGGAATTAGTTTCCTCGCACGGCGATTCGCGCCTTCGGCTCGAGGATAAGGAAAGAGAACATTTTTAACCTTTGTTTTAGGAGGACGAATAGATTTAAAAATAGTTTTGTACAACATGATAATTCTACAATGTATTTTAGGTAATTTATAAGTAAATATTTATTGTAAAGTTATTAGTGTAATTCAACTCGCGGGTTGCAATGTATCTATCCATCCATCTATCTATCTGGACTTGTACAGAGGTTCAGTTAAACGATTGGTCCATATTCAAGAAATAGAAAACGAGTAGCGTTTATTGAGTGAATTACAAGAAGGGAATATTGGGAGATACTGTAACTGGTAATATAATTTAATGTTGAATTGTTGAAGCCATATTTGAACGTGATAGGTAAATTATTTTGTAAGGAAGTAAAATATATTTCATGTTTTCTTTCAATTTTTTTCCAGTGTACATGTGACATGTAAGCGATGTGGTGGAGCTTATGGCGGTAAAGTAACTCGTGATTCAGTCAACTCAACAGCATGTGCTGTGGCTGCCTACGTTATGAACAGGTAACTTTCAAGAGATTTCCTTTTTCATCTGTTGTTTGACTATTTCTTCTTCTCGAGTTTAAATGTTCATGTGTTGTTGATGCTTCTTTTCCCTAGTAGGACTTAAACTTCACCAACCAGAAATGTCTTTCTTTGATTAGTCAATCCAACCAATTGCAAGAAAAACTGTCTGTTCGAAACTTGAACTCGAAGTTCCACAGCATCACAAGCCCTGTTGACACTTTTACCTTCACTCACTACTCTTCCAAAATTAGCCAAGCGTTACCTCCTGCTGTGTTCGCTGTTACAAACCTCTATAAAGCGGTTACCACTTAAGACAAATTGGTGAGGTCCCGAAGGTGTCTGCTTAATAGGGATTCGATTGTATACAACAACACGCACCCTAATTCAAATCTTTATAAATGTGTTGTATTTAACCTATCACATGCCGGTGTTTTAACACAGTATGACCAGTTTCGATTGCTAGCTGCGCCATTGCTCCGGGTAGGCATGCTGCCCCTGAAAATTTCTGCGTTTTCGAACCCTCAGAGGAGCGTTCTCCGTATTTCCTAACAGGAAATTTGATGAAAGTTGTGAAGTTTTTGCATTTAAAAATTCAACATTCTGTAAAACACTTGATACTTTTGTACAACTTCGTCCCCATTTTTTGAAACAATGGTCACTCTGTATACAATTACAAGCATGAATGAATTGCTTTTGTCCCAGTTGATATATAACAATGTCAATGTAATGAGAATCTATACAGATGAGTTTAGTGTAACTGCCTGTGGAAGAGAAGTGAAGTATTCAAGTCTGTAATGAAGTTATATCTTGGATGAGGACACTACTGAGTACAGAAGAAGAAGACTTTATTCAGCATGCTTTTATGAAAAAATTTACAAAATTTTAGAACTAATAATCAAAAATTAATCAGTAAGTAGGACAAAATAATTTGTGCTGGGTTTCTAAGATAATCATATATGGTTAATCGAGTCAGATAACCCATTAGAATTAAATTATTAGTCGGTGGGGCCACCTGTGGTCCCCACCGACTCTAGGTTTGCTCTTTGGTACGCCACAAAATGACAAATTACGTCATTTTAAGTACGTAATTCTTACGAAATCAAAATCAAAATGGGGACCATGTAATAGCGTGCAAAAGTTCGCTATTGAATATTTGGTCCAGTCCGTGAGTCGTGTCTTTTCTTTTGGGGTTTTTGAATGAAATATATTACCGAAATCAGTAGAGTGTCTTTTCCGGAAGTTGAAAAGACAGTCGAAAGCCAGTAGAAACGTTCATGTTTTATGACGTCACGGTGAAGGAATGCAGCGTGGAACTTGTAAGTTATTTTACTTATTAGTAACTTTACTTAAGTGCCTTCCCACGAATAAAGATTCTCCCTAGTGTGAGGCGGTTTCTACAAAAAACCGAAAACCGACCAAAAAAACCCGAAAAAACCGAGTGAACCGGGTTTTTTTTAAAAAAATATGTTCGAAAATCGAAACTACGGTTTAAAAAAGACACAACACGCTATATGAATATCTTAAACCTGTCTTCGCAGACGTCCGTCTTTATTACCAGCGAATCAAAATTCACCATCGTTTGATCCGCTTATCCATTCAAGACCTCAAGCTCGCGCGAAATTGTAGAATGATATTAAACGTAAGGTATTTTGAAGATGTTATCAAATTTTAAACAAAATCTCTTTAGTTTTCGTGTGTAAATGCCAAAGTTGATTCATTTGCAACAGACCCGTATAAGTATGGTTCGATTTCGGTTTTCCTCCGGTTTTTTCGGTTTTCCGGTCTTTCTCCAAAAGTAACATCGAGTAATTCGGTTTTCAAAAAACATCGGTTTTACCGCCTCACCCTAGAACTTCTCCCTTTGCTCAAAAGCTTGTTTTGTGTTTGGCGAGCCATTGGCAATTTGTCAAACTAAATAAAGTTTACTAATAAGTAAAATAACTTACAAGTTCCACGCTGCATTCCTTCACCCTGACGTCAAAAAACATGAACGTTTCTACTGGCTTTCGACTGTCTTTTCAACTTCCGGAAAAGACACTCTACTGATTTCGGTAATATTAAGAATTCACTAAAAGTTATCACGACGTTTCACTGTTATGTTATCAAGGAGGGAAGTGAATAATTTGTACATAATTTTATATATTTAAAGTTTGTATCGCGCGGCGGAATCGGGGAGATATCGGTGATGCCCTCTATATCTTTACTATTGAATTTTCGAAATCTCCAGCCGGCAAATTCCAAGCTTTCCTTCCAGTCAGTAATAATATTTTAGTATATTGGATCTATTCTTTCGAGTCTACATCCAGACACAGGCCATTAGCTAGTCGCTTGGTAATCATGCGAAATAATTCTTAGTGTCCTCTCGCGAGGCATTATTGTATTAGACAATAGACAGACGTTATAATGCGTCTAGTTTCAAGGAGAAGAATATTCTTGCCTTCCAAGCCTTCGATGCGCTAACTAGCTAGCTATTAAAGTTCGGTTTTAACTTGGCCAGTTGGTAACATAGCACCAGCCGATCTGTGTAATGACAACAGGATAAACGCTTATAATTTTAACACATACGATACACTATACTGTATACAGTGTACTATATGACTATTAAAACAACATTGTTGTATGGTTAAACTTGTTTTAACTATTAGCGCTAACTAGTAAACTACCACGCAAACTGCAAACTTGAAACTTCAAGAATCAATATTTTCGGTAAAACAAAAACGCTCTTCTTTAATTAGTGCTATTACTTGCACTTAAAGTTGCATATTTCCATCGCACCAGCGACTTAACGCTCCGTGGAGCGTCTTGTTAATATTCAATTATCTTGGTGATTGATGGCATTATATAGAGATTTAAGAAAAATAAATTTTTAAATATATATGTAAAATATAAAATATATGCACAAGCATAATTAATACATAATGTATAGATAACATATACACAGAATTAAGTTATATGGAATACAAAACTATAAATATAGAATTAATAGTTGGAAAGAAAGTCACGTATGATTGAATGTTTGAAGCTGGATAAGGAAGACAGTTCCAAATTTTAGCACCAGAAAACCTAATTTTAAATTTACCATAATTAGATCTGATATTATGCATATAAAAAGACTTTTGATAAGCAAGCCTAATACTATATTTATGAACTTCAGAAGTTGGGGTATTATTTATTTGCTTTAAAGGCAGATGCTTGTCTACAATTTCATTAGTTTTTGAATAAAAAGAGTCAAATTGTTCATTGATGTTAGTGTCACCTAAGACAGTATTCTAATGAATAGATCGGAAATCATTTATCAATGTCTCTTCGTTAAAATGACTATATAGTCTCTCTTATATGTTTTTGTTTTGGGAGGCAATGAACAATATTTATTTATTATCAAAAAATTAGGGAGATGGTCAGTTAAATCATATACTAAATTTCCACTAACTGTATGATGCTCAAATGAATTAAAGAAGATATTATCAAGCAGTGTCGTTGAGTGATGAGTTATACGAGTAGGTCCTGATATAAAAGGGTGGAAAAAGCTAGATGATAAACTATTTAAAAACAATTGTGTTGGAGGGTGACAATCATATTTTAAAAGATTTATATTGAAATCACCTATCAACAAACAATATTTATTTTATCTTTCTAACTTACTTAATGTTTCATTCATATGGTCAATAAACAAATTAATATCTGAACTGGGGTGTCTGTATATAACAGCACATAATGTGTTTCTATGTTTTGAATCGAGAATCTCAATTCACAAGGTTTCACAAAAGTTAGAAACAAATTCTAAGTCATTCCTTCTCACAAACTTTATATTTTCTTTTATATAAATTCCAACTCCTCCAGAATTGGAGAAACTCTGTTGATAGATAAAACTATAATTAGGAATTTCAATTATAATTTCAATTATAATTAGGAATTTCAACATAACTTACAACTTTTTTATTTTGGGTAAATTTGATTTCCGAAAGGCCAATAATACTGAACTCACGATTCAAGTCATCTAACATACATGTCAACTTATCATAATTTGCATTGAGGCTGCTTATGTTGCAGTGGAGAATAGAAAAAGAGGTTTCACTCACACTCATACAATTTAAGAAATCATCGTTGAATAATATTTGAAATTAGAGTGGTAGTGCAAATTTGATTCAGAGTCTAAATTTTCAAACATTGGTACAGAATTTGTGGAACTCAATGAATTAAGGGTGTCAATATTTAAGCCATCAATCCTTAATTTTAATGTACAGCATGTACAGTTACAAGTAATAGACCTAGAACAAGTACTAGCGATCATAAATCACACCATTTCTGAATTAAATAAATTATATATAAAGAAAAAACCCCAAGATATTAAAAGTACTCATCTCTAAATTCACAGATTGTCAATATCTCTCTGACATTTAATGTTAATTGCTGGACTGTTGCTTTCCTTTCTCATGTAAATCTTCCCCGAAGTGGTCCTGATATAATTGTAATTCGATTCTTTCTTGTCAGTGAGACAATGCTTGAACAGGAGTTTATTTCTTTTGGTCAGGCTTTCATTTATATAAATCTTGTTACCTGCAAATCTGGAAATGCCCAAGTCGGTAGTTAGTTTATTCCTTAGATTCTTTCGGGAAGATAATAACTCCTCTTTGACATTTCGCCTCACAAATTTAACAATGATAATAGGTGGACGTACAGGCCGACCTGTAGGAACATTGCTTGGAATGCCCAGCCAGTGACTCACTGATATGTCTTCTGGTTTAATAGAAACATTGGCCAGATTACCAACTTTCATTATTATTTCATTAGTGTCTTCGTCATTTATTTTTATTTTATTTTATTTTATTTTACAAGATTCGCCGCACCAAACAAATATTAAACTTATTCAAATACCTACGAGTGCATTGGCTGGGACTGTCCACAGAGATAAACTCCAATAACGGGGTCCCGACAAAAAAGAAAAATTACTATACATGCACAAAAACATTAATTGGCTTTCGCCAAACTGTCAACAACATGATCTGAAAGATAAATTTTGAATAGAACGAGTAGAGTGGCATTTGACGCACACCGATTTAAAGGTTCCAGGATTGTCTGGTTTGTAGACGTGTTCGAGAAGGTTAAAGTAGTATCTAAATAGTAAACTTTTAAAGGAAGCTGTAGATCTTGTAGTGTCTCTGAGGATATCGGGTAGAATGTTCCAAACGCTGGGTGCTCTTACGTAAAAACTGTTTTGAAAGCTAACAGTCTTGGATTTAAGTACATTTAGTAGAATACCATTGTCGGAATTAGAGTTTCTGGTTCTACGATTCGAAACTCGTATTGAGATGTTTGTATCAGAGTCATTAACAACACAGTTGTAGAGATAAACTAAATCTAGAAACTCGAGCCAATAGCAGATGGGAAGAATACCGATAGACTGGAGACGGTCTTTGTACAAAACGTCTGATCTATAATGAAGGGAAAGGATGAATTTGGTGGCACGACGTTGGACGCGTTCCATTGTAGCGATGTTAGTTACTGCTTGGGGTGCCCACACTTGACTGGCAAACGCCAATTTGCTTCTAACCAAAGACAGGTAGAGAATCTTGCGGACTTGGATGTTGTTGATGTCAGAGGCTGATCGTCGGATGAAGCCAAGCATCATGTTTGCCTTTAACACCGTGCTATAAACTTGCTTGTTCCATTTCAGGTCTTTCGAAATAGTGATCCCGAGATCTTTCTGGGCAATTAATGACTTAAGCGAAGTATCAATAAGCTGATATTCTGCGATAATTGGTTGACGACTTCTAGTAATGCTAAGAACCCCGCACTTGGATTGATTCAAGTCCATCCTCCAAACGTTGCACCATGTCACTAGTTTATCTAGATCATTTTGCAGACTTTCGCAGTCAGCTAACTTGTTCACGGGACGGTAGCACTTCGTGTCGTCAGCGAACATAGCCACAGACTATTGGGTTGAAATTGAATCAGGAAGATCGTTCACAAATACCAGAAATAGTAGGGGTCCTAAAATTGAACCTTGGGGAACTCCAGATAGAACAGGGAGAGTATTGGACGACTCACCGAGAACTGTTACTCTTTGGTATCGTCCTGAGAGGTAGTCTTTGAACCATAGCAGAAGATCACCTCTTATTCCAAACCTCTGGAGTTTAACTAACAGAAGGTTATGGCAGACCTTATCAAATGCTTTTGCGAAGTCCAGGTAAACCGAGTCGACTTGGCTTCGGTTTTCTAACGACTTGTTTATATCATGAAGAACGCGCAGAAGCTGAGAGGTGGTAGACTTGCCTTTGAGAAAACCAAATTGTATATGGTGAAGTTGACTGGAGAAATGATATATAAGTTGGTTATAGACGCAACGTTCAAAAACTTTAGAGACCAAAGACAAGAGAGATATTGGTCTGTAATTTGATACTTCGTCAGCATGGCCTTTCTTGGGAATTGGAATTATGTTTGAAAGTTTCCCCTCGCACGGTAGTTTACCTATGGACAAGCTTTTGTTGAATAAGTCACATAAAGACGAACAAACGCTCGATGCACAGATCTTCAACAATTTAGCGGGAATTTTGTCCGGTCCAGTCGCTTTGTTTTCATCAAGAGCTGCAAGAACGTAGTAGACCTCCTCGGATGTTAGCGTGATGTTGGAGATTGCATCCGATTTAGTGATGGAGTCGTCAGTCGAGTTGAAAAAAGTATGTTCATCATTATTGCTATGAGAAGGTTGGAAAACGGAGTAGAAATAGCAATTTAGTAGATTGGCGATGTCGGCTGGGTTGTTGGCTGTAGAGGTTACTCCATCATGATCAGACCAAGTCATTTTGTTGGGAACGCTCTAGGTCTTACGAACGGACTTAAACACTGACCAAAACTTCTGGCTACTTGACTTCAATAAGGCGGGCATGGATTCAAAAAACTGTTTCCTTTTGTTGGTGATGACGTATTTTGTTACTCGTCGTAACTCTCGATACTTTTGCCAAAGGTTGGAGCACAACCTACGCTTAGCATTACGTCGGAACCAGTTTTTTCGATTGAGTAGATGTTTTACTTCACCGTCAAACCATGGGGGAGTGCTACGTCTTTTAAATGACTTTTGTGGAATGTGTTTAGCAGCCGCACCGAGAAATAAGCCTTTCCATTGTAGCCAATCAGCATTGATATCGTTAGAGGTGGTTTAGTGTCTCATGCAGAGAATCCCAGTCAGCGGGGTGAAAGTCGAAAACAGTTCTTTTATCGTATCCAGTTGACTTTAAATTATGTAAAATGTCAAAGAACAAAAGATGGGAACACGGGTGGAGTTCCAAGTTAAGACTGGAAAATTGAAATCACCAGTGATAAAAACTTTATCGTAATGTGATGTTGTTTCAAGAAATGACGTAAACAACTCGAGCCATTCGTTAATGTCACAGCTTGGTGGTCGGTAGCAAACACAAACGAGAGCTTTCTTTGAGTTAGCCATTTCGAGTTCGATTGCAATTAACTCAAGACGGTCTGACCAGTTTGGACTATTTTTTCCAGCAGTAAGTCTGTTGTAAGAGATGTTGTCACGCAAAGCTATAAGAACTCCACCACCGCGTTGGTTAACCAACCGATCTTTCCTGATAATATTATAACCGTTTGGAAGTACCTCGTTATCCGTAAAATTTGCATTTAGTCATGTCTCCGTCACCAGAATTAAGTCAAGTTCCTCTGCGTAAACCAAGTCTTGAAAAGATCGTAAGTTACTTGCGTACGTTCTTCCATCTTGAAACTTTCTAGTACTTCGAATACTTTGAGCATTGAAGGAAAGGCAGTGAAGGTATAGATTATTGTTAGGGCCAGGGTTAGTAGCAATGTCATTAGACAGAGATATTAGGATAATTGATATAGAAAAGTTCATGGCAACATGGCGACCACTGAATAATTTCATATCTGACGAGAGAGGTTTGGTGAACGCTGATCGACAGGAAATATTCAAACGAGAATATTGGTTTGAGTGAGGATTTGACAACAAATGTAACACATGTAGAGTTTTACAGTTGAGGTCGGCGGGAGTAGAATGGGACAAGTCTCTGGAAAAACTTTTAATAAGTAGAGGTATATATTTAGTATGATCAGTAAATTACGCGGGGTGAAAATCAATGCAACAAACGCCATAGCTGAACGGCGATAATTATATTGTCAGTGGAAATCCCGCAGCTGATGTGAAGATGGTCTCAGATATCAGCGACCAAGGCTAAAGTTCAACAGTTCAACAAAGACGATCTTGCAAGCGTAAAATGATCAATACACATTCGTG
This sequence comes from Paramuricea clavata, assembly GCA_902702795.2. NCBI lineage: Eukaryota > Metazoa > Cnidaria > Anthozoa > Malacalcyonacea > Plexauridae > Paramuricea > Paramuricea clavata. The sequence continues at coordinate 57,920 of CACRXK020000716.1, read as the reverse complement.
AATAAATTCGAAAAACGTTAAATATGGTAATTACCGGGAAATGGCAGTATCACGAAGAATTGGAGATATAAAAAAGTCACAATATGATATATAGTTTAGGACTTTGACTGTGGACGACAGGCGATCACTTGTACATAGTTGTTGTCATGGCAGACGACGCTAGACGTAATGTGAATATACAAAATTTCCAACGGTCAAAATAATAAAATGAGCGTGGTTTAAATTCAGTTGAACCAAACGACACCAAAAACTTGACACGATGACAGTAACAGAAAACGTAGTACACAGAGAGAGATTTAAATAAATCCAGTACACGGAAGACGAGATAATGACAGAAAACCAAAATTCACGATTTGTAGCGAGACACAACAAAATTGACGGCGGACAAAGACGGGTGATCCAATATATGAGAATAATTCCAACGATAAACTGCTCACAAATATATCCACCGAAACACTTAAACTTTATGATCAATTTGATAATATGTTTGATTGACTTTGCACCTATTAAGAGGTAACAAATTTACGAAATCAACGCACACCGAAAAGTTGACCCGCTATATTACCCGTTCTAGTAAGAACGGTTACTGGAACACCGTGAATCTCAAGACACTCTCTCCAGGAATATTGTTCCATGTCACTAAATCAAATCTGTATGTTGTTGTAGTTGATTTTGTTGAATATCTACAACTGATTTCAATTTCAAATTTTGTGCTTTTAAAATTCTGTTTTTTCCCTCTAGGACGTTTACTTTTTCTATTAAATCATAATATTGAGCACTGAGAAACTGAATAGAATTTAGAACCTGTTCCAATTTGCCGTTCAAAGGATCCAAATTTTTATCAAGCAGTTTTTCCATGTTTCTCCTTTAATTCGTCAGCTTGTGCTGCGTCTTGCTTTTATTTAGTAGAGCTTCAAGTTCTAGACATCATTCGAGATTATTATTAAACAAAAATCATGCAAGTACGATAAAAATTTCAGTTTAATAGACACATTTCAGGAGCTGAAAAATATGCCGCCATCTTGAGTAGCCCCCAGGTCATAACTGAGTACAGACAGCCTTCAATGAACATATATCATTATCTGACATGTTTTCACTCTGTATTTCAGGCCAGTGCGACTTCGAATGAACTTCAAAACCAACATGGAAATGATTGGAAAAAGATTTCCTTATCTGGCGAAGTACAAGGTATAGATTCTTAAACCAACACTGCAGTCAAACGTCTGCGTATTGACTGCTTGCACTGGAGTGACTAGAAATATTATTGTCTTCACGAAGCTGTAGCAAAAATTGTAAAATAAATTACGAGAGCATAAACCTGCTATAACTTCGTCTTTGCCCTATTTATTAGCATGATTTTTTTTTCTTGGCTCAATTCGTTAAAATATTTTTTATCCATGTTGTTACAAATTTTTCCCGAAGTAAAATTTGTGGCTGCCTGTTAGAAAGAACATTTCCCAATCAAGTTATTTTTGGTGGTCTTTGTATTCTTGTATTCCCATTGAAACGTTTTCTCTTGTACCCGCAAAGATTTCACCATGTTTCCTTGATCTCTTGAAACCCTGGGAAACCCTTATGGAATAGACTGAATGATGATTTATTACAAATGTGAATCAACGTTTGTTACATGCTTAGAATTTAATTATTTACTTATCGCATCCTACAAATACTACATTACTCTCCCTCTATTTTTTTAACTGAATGTCAACCACTTAATAAAATGTCCTTGCCTTATATTCCTACTTATGTAAATCAACATTGTCTGATGTTTCTATATCATATCGTTTTACTGTTTATAACATCAAATCTGGTACTATATTGTATTACCGGTCTTTTCATTCTTGTTGATCTCCTTGCACTTGGTTCTTGCTTTGGTGGTTTCTCTGTTTCTGTCGATCTTCCCGGTGCTATATCTTCCTGCTCCTCCTCGCTTTCCTCCATTACTACCTTCTTAAAGTGTTAAACGTTTCTTGTCACCGTCTTACCATCTCTTTTAGCTATGATGGTGTTGTGCTTACGTTGTTCTACCGTATAATGTTCTCGTTCAAACTTTAATGTTAACTTATTGTTCTTCTTCTGTTTGCAAATGACGATGTCACCCGTTTTTATACCAGCTTCCTTTGTTCTTTTGTTTCTGTTGTAGTACTCTTTGTTCTCTTCTTTCTTCTGCTCCAAATGCTGCTTCGCCCTCTTGTGTCTATTAACTACTTTTTCCTTGTGTGTTCTGGTAAATATCCCCGAATTTGTCTGTTAAAAAGTAGTTCACACGGAGCGACTTTAGTAGTTTGATGAGGAGTTGAATGGTATTGAAGTAGAAACCTTTGCAGTTCTTGGTTCCAATCCTTTCCTTCAATTTCTGCTGTTTTCAAGAGTTTTCCAATTGGTTTCATAAATCTTTCTACGATGGCATTACCCATAGTGGGGCCATAGTGGTGTAATTGTTTTCCATTCAATACCAAGGGTTTTAGTGTATGTTTCAAATTCTTTCCCATTAAGTGGTGGTCCATTGTCAGTTTTTATTTTTGATGGTAAATCCATAACTGGCAAATATCGTATCTAACTTGCTTCTGTTGAGTTGACTATTTCTACCTCTGGGAATTTTGAGTAGGTATCGATAACCACTAGCTAGGTATTGACCAGTTCTGGTTACTGGACCATAGAAGTCGATTGCTACACTAGTTCATGGTTTGTCTTCGGTTGGTGTTATTTTCATTGGCTCCGGGTTATTACCGTGACCTACTGATTGGCAAGGAATGCATTTGTCTACCATTTCTTTCACTCGTTTGTCCATATTTGGGTACCAGATCTTTTCGCGTAGTAAGCATTTCGTTTTCTCAATTCCCTGATACCCGATATGACCTAATTTTGTTGCTCTTTCGTGTAATGTTGTTGGAATGACCAGCCGTGCGTTCTTCAACAGTATACCTGCTGATGTATTGTACGTAAGTTCGTCGGCGCAAAGTCTAAACGGTTTAAGATCAGGATCGTTCTCATCCCATTTCCCCTCTTTCAGACATTTCTTAACTTTTTGTAATATTGGATCGTTATGGGTTGCTTTTTTAATCTCGTCAAGTGTCATTGACTTTGGAACTGAACAGTTAGTTACATGGTTCACATATTCTTCTGCTGATGTACTAGTTATTTGTTCTCTCTCTATAACAGCTGGATGTCTACTTAAGTAGTCAGCTTCGTTTAAGGATCCTTTGCGGTAAATGACTTTGAAGTTGAATGGTTGTAATCGCATCATCCATCTCTCGATGCGGGCTGGTGGTCTGGATCTTAGGTTATTGAATATAGGTTCCAATGCTTTATGACCAGTTGTCACATCGAATTCTGATCCAATCAAGAACATTCGAAAATGCTCAATTCCCCATACTAAGCTAAGTTCTTCAATATCTGTTTGAGAGTACCTTGCCTCAACTGGGCTGGGTGCTCTGCTGGCATATGACTGCTGGCTGTGATGTTCTTTCTGTGCTAGTATTGATCTAATTACATAAGGGGAGCCATCTACGATTACTAGACTTCGTTTCTATGTATCGAAATATGCCATAACTGAGGTACTTGTTAGTTTCTTTTTCGGTTGCTCAAATGCTTTCTGATGTCTATTTTCCCACTTAAACGCAATGTTTTTCTTGGTTAGTTCTCTTAGAGGTGCTGTAATAGTTGCATAATCTGAAATGTATTCGTGGCAAGTGTTGGCCTTTCCCAGAAAACTTCTAACTTCTCCAGCAGTTTTGGGAGCTGGTACTCTAACCATGTTCTCAATTCTCTCAGGATCTGGTTTGGTTCCTGCTGCTGTAAATTTTAATCCAAAGAACGTAAATTCGTCTTGTAGAAATTCACATTTTTTCCCTTTTACTTTCTAGTTTAGTGCTGCTAGCCGTTTTAGACAGTTCTCTAGTGCTTCATCGTGTGACATTCGGGATTTACCATGAATAATAATATCATCCACCAGGTTTTTCACTCTGATATCGCTAAGGTTTTGTTGTAGCACATTTTGGAATATCTCGGCTGCACTGTTTGTACCGTAATTTAATCTTTTATACTGGAACAGTCCTTCATGGATGGAAAACGTTGTAATGAATCGACTGTCCGGGTGTAGTTTGAGCTGGTGATATGCTAGCCTGCATGGCAGGCGGTTCCTAAAATTGGGCAAGCCTGGGAAATACCGCCTGCTGGGTTTGGCAGTGTAATCGAATTCCCCGTCCACCAGTGGACGGGAATTGATGATTGGCTGCGAGTCTGAGCCGCTGTCACTCAAAAGTGAATACACTTTAATATGTAAACATACGATTGACACTTTAATGTGCATGCGTTCGCTTTAATTAATAGGTGTTGTAAAACTGAACGCTTCTCGAAAGTCGAAACGCGAACTGATTGTCAAACGCGAGCAAGAGATAGCAGTTAAAGATTTACTTCTTGGAAAGAATGTTTTGGCCATTCTATGGGAAAAGCTTGATTTTTACATTGTTCTTGTTGGCGCGAGAAACTATAACGAGAATAGATACAGGCGGCCGTATATAGTCTTTCTTGCAACGAGTTTTACATGTATAACAATAACAGGACTATTACGCCTAGGCTTATTATCCGCTTCACTCTCTGAACTTTTTAAGGCTTTCGTTACCACACAGCTTCGATCGTTAGGGAGATGAGACAGTTAATATTGGCAACTGAGGTTTTTAATATACAACTGTCTATTTGTTCGAACGTACACAGGCAACGCGTTTATGTCTCGTTTGATTATGGCAATCAGTTCGCTTGCATTTCGGATATTTTCGCTCACACGGTTTACAAACTTGGTCGGATAGTTCCGAGGTAGATTTAACTTCGATTCCTAAATGATTCGGCTTATTTCGGCCAAGGTTTTACCACTGTCGTAACGTTTCTTTTGCTTGCCTTAATTAAATAAATAATTTCTCCGACGATATATAAGAATATAAGATATTTTCTCTATTAGCGTATTGCCCCGTACTTTAGTTTCAAAGCACACTTAAACAAACGACAAGTCATTTACATTTTCCGCGCTTGCTTTTCTACCTGAAACTTTCAATGGCGTTTCTTTCGACATATTTTTATACATTTGCAATTTTGCGACCAAACAATAACATAGTTTGACAGTTTGATTATTAATATATTTAGTGTTTGCTGACTGGCTAATTGGACCCGGACAAAAAAAGTGGGCGGTTATCAAATTACACTGCCAAACCCAGCAGGCGGTATTTTAGACCGCCTGCCATGCAGGCTAGTGATGTGCTTGCTTTAGGTCACTCTTTGAGAAAAATTTTGTTCCATTTACCTCAGCTTTAAAATCTTGTAGAGTTGGCATTGTGTGTCTCTCTCTTTCGATTTCGGTTTGCTTCCCCTCATGTCTACACATAGTCTAATACCTCCGTCTTTCTTTGGTGTGACGACTATTGGAGATATCCATGGTGTTGGGTGATTGGCGACTTTCTCGACAATGTCTTGCTCTTCTAGTTTCTTTAGTTCCTTAGAAACATCCTTTCTCACATGATATGGTATACGTCTTTGCCGCTGCATAACTGGTTTGACATCGTCTCGGATATGAAGTTTAATTTGTTGGTTGTTCAATTTTCCTTGCCCCTTGAAAACTATACTATATTTGTTTATGATTTCTTGTATTTTTGGGTCTTTTGATTGAGGAACACTTGTGTTGATTTCTGGATTGGTCTCGCATGCAGTGCTGTGTGTATTGTTTTGACCAAGGCCAAATCTTGGGCTGTTTTAGCACTTAGTAAATTTCCTCCTGCACTGTCTATTACATATATTTGCGACACGGTATAACGCTTTTTCGATTCGAGTGTTGCTTGAAATTGTCCGTTTAGAAGCAGAGGTGTGTGAAATCCATGTGCGTAGATTTTAGTTGAACTTTTACGTAATGAACTTTTCCTCTTTAATTTCGCGTATGTCGTAGAATCAATAATGTCAACAGTCGCGCCAGTGTCAACCAAAAATAAAACGTCCTGTCCATTTATTTTTACGGTCGCGTGTGTCTTCTCCCTCGTTTCTGGCGATACTGTGTAAACATAATCCTCTTCTCTCGAGCTTTCAGTATTTGGTTTGCTTTGTGATATTCCGACAGCATTTGCTTGTTGTTTTCGTTGTTTATTCTCATCCCATCGTGATTGGCGCCTTTTGTTTGGCGAGATAAAACCTTGCGTTTGTAATTTCTCAAGGTTTCCCTTACTTGCGAAAGATTTTCCTCGTGTACGACAGACTTTAGCAAAGTGGCCTTTATTCTGCAGTATAGTTACAAATAGCAGACTTCGCTGGGCACGGTTAATTGTCGTGTGGATACTTGAAACCGCAGTGATAACACTTTTTCTCAGTGGGCGTTGTCATAGCCATTGCATTTATATTTTCCCTTGTTTTGAATTGTTCTTCGATCCCAACGGCTTGAGCTGAACTAGTTTCGTATTTTCGTCCATCGATTAACATGTTTGCCAAACTATATTTTGGGTCTTGTAGTGCTTGATTTGTAATCTTGAAGAAGTGCCGTTCGTAACAATCTGCATCTTAATTTCAAAATCTATGTTTGTAAATTCGCAGTATTTTGCCAAGCCTCGTAAAAGCGTATGAAATTCGTCGATTGATTAATTCCTCTTTGCCTTGCGTCGCTTGTCTAAAAATATAGGCGCGATATATAACGTTTTTCTCTGGTTCAAAATACTCCGTCAACGCTTTCACTGCTGATCATGACTTAAAATCTTTAGTTTCTTCTAGAGTCTTGAAAATTTCGTGTACTTCGGGCTCCGCCTGATACAATAATAAAGCTCGCTTTCTCGCATCGTCTTTAATATCTGCTGCAAGTAAATATGTGTTGAATCTCTCCAGCCATCGTGTCCATCTCGCACTTGTACTTGTAGGATCACTCCTAGGTTCAAAAGCAGGCATAGGCTGTATGTTTTGTGCCGCCATTCTTGTTTCCGTTATATTTTTTACGCTGTTTATTTTTTACATCCTCGTCGCCATTATAGAATAGACTGAATGATGATTTATTACAAATGTCAATCAACGTTTGTTACATGCTTAGAAGCTAATTATTAACTTATCGCATCCTACAAATAGTACAACCCTCACCTCTGATTTCGAAACCTATCAATTAACTGATTTACAATAATTATTTGTATTTAATTTTGCCTCGACTTTTGTACTAACACAATGAGTTACCTAAGGTTCAGTACGGTGATTAGAAGATAATAAGCCTGTACAGCACTTACCGCTCATGAGCGATTAAATTTTAAATTGTCTTTGCTGTACCTCTAGGGAAAACTATGTGTATAACAGATGGCGCTATCTCTAGTTCAAATTAAGTTAGCTTAGCTGTCGTTCACCCTATAGGTTGGTGTTACTAGCGAGGGATTATTGAAAGCCGTTGATCTCACGTATTACACTGCTTGTGGAAATGCGACTACAGATTCTTTATTGGCATATTTTTCTGTCATGATGGATAATGGTGAGTTTTATTCACGGGAATTACTGACACGTGTGCTATTTTCGCACGCGTTAATTTGTTTTCGCGTTAATTTCAGTATTTGCGCGTTAATTTTGGGTAATTTTCTCATACCTTGTATGATTTGATTGGACGAAAGTTGTTCTTACGTGTGAGAAAATTGTTTCCCTTTTCTGATTAGTTTTGTCAATGGTGAAGCGATTTTTCGCAGTTATAGTAAAGCCATTCGGAACTATATATATGGTTTATTATATAATATCAAAACACCTCCCTTCTCAATAAACCTCCATCTCCAAAAAAGGGAGTCAGCTGAGCAGATTAATCACAATATCACTGAATTTTTTTCAAAATCCTTATCATGGAAATACTATGGACCTTCGTTGGAAATATTATGGAGACTGAATTTTCGTACTAATTGCAATTTCCATACTATGTGTATAGTATCGAAATAATACTAGAAAATACATGCATGCAGCAACCCCTCGCCTTTCGTAACAGATGAAGTATAAAAACCGCACATAAAGTATTAAGACCATTATAAACAAACACAAAAACACAACTGATGCCGTGATGCGCTAGCTTTATGATGAACGATAACATTCACTGCAATTTCATGCATACCAGCTTTCATGCATACCCACAAAGCAAGTACAGCATGGCATTTTACTACTGAAATGTTTACACTTACCCAAACCGGCACAGCGACGATTAAATTTATAAATTATCAAAGATATCAACATCAAAACATCAAAACAATTTTTATGCAAACTTTGTTTCACGGTTGAACAGCCACTAATTCATGAAACTGCAGGCTTATTTCCAGTTAAAATCGAGGAAAAAAGTGTTGTACTTTCTTAAAATTTTAACGAAATTTAAAACAAAAAATTGCTTGTAAAACAGCAAAATACGTCCTTTCAAAATGAACAGCAATTTACTTCGACAGATTTTGCACTCGCGCATGCGCACATAACGTCGAAAACCGTCCATGACATAAACAAAATGGAGGACAACTTTGCGCTCTGCTATGTTTTCACATACTCGGGTATAATTAGCCGTGCGGAATTAATACCCTCGCACGGCGCTTCGCGCCGCCGGCTCGGGGATGAATATACTATGGATTTAGTAATGTAATTGCATATTCCGTAGCATGGATTTCACTATACTTTGTCCAGTGTACTTTGCTATATATTTGTATTTTTTCAATATTTTTCTCTGTTTCCTTACGTTCAGCGTATTATTGTGAAAACTGGAAATATCGAGGTGTGCCATGCAAGACGAACACTGCAGCCAACGCCTTCGTACGCTCACCAGGTACTGTAGGTTTTAGGGGCCATGCAAAATTTATTTTATACTTGGCGGAGCAAAAGGGGGCGAGGCACATACTTTTTTGAGCTGATTAGAAGTGGGGCACACAGATTCTTTCTGCCTTGCAACTGCGTAGAAGCGGGGCACAAATATTTTTTTCTGTCTTACAAGGTGTGGCACACACCTAATGAATGTATTATTGCATCATGTGTCAGCACAGACGTTTGAAATGCCTTGTTCTATTCGTTAGTGGCAGAATCTTCGTCCGATGAAGAGATAAAATAACTACAAATGAGAGGCCATGGCGCGGTTTATTCCCTTTATCACAGTGTCAGACCTCCCACACATTTCTGCGATTTCCTCTAACATGGTAAACAACGCTACGGTAAGCACATGCTGCACAAGCTTTCTTTACTGACAGTAGTGCTGGGCAGCACCTTTTTATGGCAAAGTTCCGAGCGGAGCTGCAGTTTTTATCACACCAATCTAAGAGGTGCTTCAAAATTGGCCCGGGTACAATAAATTTTGTATGACCCCTTACTGCCATAGAGATATCTGTCGGAAAAGACCACATTCATAATGGAGATGGGTTTAAATACTTTTTACTTGAATTTTGTTAGGCCTTACTGCCATCGTTTGGGTTACATAATTCTAATTCTAAAATTCTGGCAGGCATTATAGAACAAGCCATTATAATTTCAAAATTAAATTTGCTGCCTCCTGTTTGTGATGCAACTATACCAAGAAAATAGGACTGACTTCATTGTTATCTAGCTAGTGCTTAACACTGAAAGTGATTGGCTGATCTGTGATCATGTGGGTTTAGTGAAACTGATGTCCCATGTTTACAAACAGGTGAAACTGAAGTCCCATGTTTACAAATAAGGTTTCTCCAGTTTATTAAAAGAATACAGCTTCTAACAGGGAATTGAAGCAAATGAATGAACATAATTCTTAACGAGGATACCAACTTCACAAGTAGTGGTTTACATGAAACTACACAACAATCAGAAGGAAATACTACTGAAACCTTTTTATCAGGTTCTTTTAATTTAATTAAAAGAATTTATATTAAATTAAAGAGTTTTCATTCATAAAATAGAATTGTTGTGTCAGTGTTGTTTAATTTCACTTCGTCGCTATGTAACAAATTAAACATTTATTATTATGTTATAAACTGTAATTGTTAAAATTTATGTTTTCTTGCATCTCATTTGGCAAGGGTCTATTACGTGAAATTCTACTCCTGGAAGCAGGTCTGACAATATAATCGTCGAGTTACAAAGAAAGTTTTGAACGTTTTCTGTTTCTTTTGGTTTTTATTTTGTTAATGACTTTCCGACACTTGGTACATGATATAAGACTTATTGAAACAGTGTTTTTTTGTGGACCCTCGACTGCCAATGTTTCCCTCTGGTCCACTTCGTTCGGTCCCAGACAATAAGTGTTAAATGTCTATTCCCTCAGGAAATAGTTCGACCTCCACTTCGTCTCGCGAAACATTATAACTCTCGGTAAAACAAAGCTACCTATTAGCCTCGGTAGCAGATATGTGTGCAATGTTTTGACGGTCTGCAAGTTAGTACTATACTTTGTTGTTTCCAGGAACTTTGCCAGCGACATTTGTTATTGAGACAGTGATGAATCACGTGGCTAAGGCACTGAATAAGAGCCCGGATAAAATCCGTGAAATTAATTTCTATAAGAAAGGACAGGTAAAGGTTTTAATTTATGTAATATTGTTATAGTGTGGACAAACTGTTATATTTATTACAATCAAAAACTTCATCATGAACGAGAAATTACACAATTAGTAAAATTAATATGCAAAATTAATACTTTGAAACGGTGCGTCCGGGAAATGTCGGCGACATGAACCTGATCTGCACGAATTATGACGAATATGAAGAAAGCCCCCCCCCCCCCTAAATATATAATCATAAGTTCTAAATAAATGATTACGTGACAATCAAACCTAGCACTGATTAGACCTATGGTAGTCCCCGAGCGGACGGCGCGAAGCGCCGTGCGAGGGTACTAATCCGCACCGGCTATTTACACCCGGAGAAACGAAAGCATTAGCGAAGTCTAAAGTTCATCAAATATCGCGGGCGTGGCTCACCAACGATGTTTCGGTGGGTGGTCATTCTCACTGATCTCAAAAATATGGCGGACTGTCATGAATTGCGGACGCTGATTGGTCCAATTTAAAGTTTGCATTATAACGACTGCATGACGACAGCGAAATAGCAAAGTAAGCAAACATTTCCTGATCTTATTCTTGTGATTTGATGATTGATAAATTTCTTGCAAATATATTTCATTTTTTCTCGCATTTTTTCAAGATTTTGTAAGTTTCAACAGCTCTCAAACTGCAAAAGTATCGGCCAAAAGAAGGGAGCCGACGTTAACGAAGGTAAGTTTGTTTTAAATATTGATTTTATAATGGCTTTAAAACCCGACGGCCTTCGCGTATATGAAACAACTAAACAAGACAGCATATAATTCACTAGTGTATCTTTAATATTGATCCCTTTGTTATGATATTGAATTTTTTAAATAAAGAAGAAAGCAAAGTTATTTGCAAGCGCGAATTTGAAATCATTTTATTGCAAACACAAATTTTATCGATAAAGCATTTTAAAAGGCAGCTATTTAGTTTTATAAAGAACACTAGTGACTTTAAAACGTTTTGCGAAGCGTTTGTGGTTGAATTTTACCTTAAATTGAGGCTTATATTACGTATAATAACATACCTAACATATATATGTTGGGAAATTAATAATTTTGTAATCAAAAGCGATATTTTTAAGCGATTTTTCATTTGTAAGAATATTCTTAAAAAATTATCGTGTTACCATGATAACTACTTTAGATACTTCATGTTCGGCAAATACAATGGTTTGTCAGCAAGGCGAGGGTTTCTGCATGTATGTATTTTCTAGTTTGTTTAATCACTTTTAGTGCTGTGCACGTGTGAAGAATGGGGTCATTCATACTTTAAATATCATTCATACCTGTATTTTAAAAGCTGATTAACACTTAAAGAGTGGAGGTTCATCCTCAATAAGGGACCGTTCATTATTTATACCTGGGGTTGGTACCGAAGAGAAGCGAAAAACACTGTAATTTTTTTATTTACCCAACCTCAACATTGGTCAAAATAATGTTTACCCAACCCATGTGTTACTGTACTTAATAATTAAACACACAAGATTATATGGTGACAGAAATCAAGTTGCCTAAATTTTAAAAGCTCACTCAGACTCAAACTCACTGAGTGTGCCAATGGAACCACGTTCCTGCTGATCAATAATAGAGTCCTTCCTCAATCACTGATAGTCTACTTTGGTACAGAATGTATTGTGCACATTTTTCTTCATATTTTCCAATGCATGGTAATTTCGGTTTTATTTTATAGCTGACAGACAGCCACAAATTTTTTTACCCAACCCATGAGCTAGTCAAAAACTTGATTACCCAACCCATATCTCTTCGGTACCAACCCCGGGTGTAAATAATGAACGGTCCCTAAGTTTAATTAACTCATCATTCATCGAGTCTCCACTCACACTCACATATTATGATACTACACTCACACTCCAGTTATTCAAAAACAGCACTTACGCTCAAGGGAAGCTCAAATTTGGAGTGAAGTGTGAGCGAAAGGTATACATCCCTTGACCGACACTCACATTGCATGAGCGTAGCAAACATGACGGTGGATGGATAAATAGACTAGAAAATACGTGTATGCGGAAACTCCTCGCCTTGCTGACAAAACCATTGTATTTTCCGAACATGAAGTATTTAAAGTAGTTGTCATGGTAACACGATAATTTTGTTAAGAATATTTTTACAAATGAAAAATCCCCTAAAAATATCAATTCAATTCCCCATACATATGTGTTAAAATACAAAACATATGATAAAAAATATGATACAATAATTAGGTTGTTTATTATTGGAGTTTCACTTGTTTTGTATTTTATTAAAATACTCAGTGGTTCTAAAAATATATATGTTAAGGTATTCCGCAGTTTTGCATTGCGCACTTTTACTGCGCACGGCTTATAACTTATAATTCCATCCATTATACGTACCATTTAAAAAAACCAACATTTTATGACAATTTTATGTTACTTCAAAACATCTTTGGTGACATTAGTGCAAAGAATTACGTTAAAATCAATGTTTTCAAAAAAAGCATATACAAAAGTGTAGCTATGGTTCCATGTGTCTGTAGTATGTTTACTTGTATTTCACGTTTTAATGCCACAATTCCTTAAAAAGATCGGTGACCCCCGTTTTTTAACTGACAATTTATTTCTTTAATGTATTTTACATTTCATATCCGAAATTAAAAGAAAAATCATTTCTGAATCTTGATAAAAAATGCTTTGTCAATGCCTGTTCTCAAAGAAGGATATGTAGAGAAATGTGCAAAAGACATTTGTGGATCAGAATTGTACACGTTAGTAGTTTGATTTTGCTCAAAACACAATATTTTTTCAAAAATAATTACAAGATAGGTTTACTATAGCAAAATCCGCGCTAAAAACGTCAATATAAATATCGGGCTGTTGTGATTTTGCTGTTACTCGTAATGAGCGTCAAGATGGCGCCATATTGGGGTAAAGGTGGTATATTGTGATTGTTATATCTTCTTAACGAGTTCGGTGACCCCGACTTTTTCTGTGATTTTACTTTAAGTATATCATAAACTCCATGCCTGGGAAGTTTCAGCACATTCTCATTTCGGGAACAATTACTGCGGAATTACCTTAAGTATGTTATTATACGTAATATAAGTTTCAATTTAAGGTAAAATTCAACCTCAAACGCTTCCCAAGTCGACGTTTTAAAATGTTCTTTATAAAACTAAACTGGCTTTAAAGGCTTTATCGGAAAACTTTGAGTTTGAAATAAAATTATTTCAAAAAACAGCGTTGCTTTTTTAATATAATAAAAAAGGTTATTCAATAAAGAACACTGAAATCATATGCTGTCTTTTTCATTTAAAATATACGCAACGATCAGCTTCAAAGCCGTTATAAAGCGAACAATGCATCAATATTTAAAACAAACCTACCTTCGTTAACGTCGGTGCCTTACTCCCTTCTTTTAGTAATTCTTTCGCCTTTATTTTCTTAAAAAGCTTTCGAAATTCACAAAATCTTGCAAAAATGGAATATATTTGCAAGAAATCATTATTCATCAATCATCAAATCAAGAAATGCTTGCTATTTCGCTGTCATCATGCAGTCGTTATAATGCAAACTTTAAATTTGACCAATCAGTGTCCGCTATTCATGACAGTCCGCCATATTTTTGAGATGAGTGAGGATGGCCACGCACCGAAACTTCATTGGTAACCCACGCCCGCGATCATTGATGAACTTTAGACTTCGTTAATGCTTTTGTTTCCCCGGGTGTAAATAGCCGGGCGGAATTAGCACCCTCAACCCAGGCTTACGCTCGGAACGGAGCTCCGCGCCGTTGGCTCCGGGATTAGCATTACTGGAAATCATTCCTCAAAACAATGTAAATGAAAGAAGACAGTACAATTACACCCACTGTTAAAATTAAGTGAGATACATACAATTCGGATAGCCCAGGTCCGCGATCATTGATGAACTTTAGACTTCGCTAATGCTTTCCTTTCCCCGGGGATAAATAGCCGGGCGGAATTAGAACTCTCGCCCCGGGCGCTCCACGCCATTGCAACTTACTCAGTTTAAAGTGATTTTTCCAAGTCGGGAAAATATTGCCTACTTTGTGCCATACTTGCAAACCATGCAGCTTGTGCATTTTTTTAAAGGCTATGCGATTCAATACCAGCTTATTATAACGAATTGCATTACCCGAAGGTAGAACTCCGTCAAGTTCCTGTTCAGTTATCCCCTTTAATACAACTAATAAACATTTGAGTCGCAAAGAGTGCTCTCTCAACGAGTGGAACTTTGGGCTATGTTTACATTGCATCGGTCGGTTTTCGCTCTGTTCGCAAAATGTTACAGCCCAAGTGTAAACAGCTTCCGCTCAGCATAGCAAGTTTTTGTTTGCTAGACGCCATCTTGAGTCATGCATTGAAGCGAAAATTGCTCCGATTGGTGTTAACATTACAATGAGAGCGTTGCAAAAACCAATTTGATACAGCGCGCTCCACTTCGAAGAGAGAACTGCCGCACCACCGGTTCGTTGCAGAAATTGAGACGATAACATTTTATATGTAAACAGAAGCCTGGTTTTTGCGTCGAACGCAAAGTGATCCGAGACAATGTGAACATGGCCTTACGCCCGTATTCGACAAGCTCACTCACACTAAATGAGTGGAGGTTCAATCTGAGCTTCTATATTGAGTGTCAATGCTGTTTTTAAATAGCTGAAGTGTTAGTGTCGTAGTTTACTATGTGACTACTAACCCTCCAGCTTTTCAAAAACAGCAGTGACACTCAATAGAAGCTCAGATTGAACCTCCACTCTTTAAGTGTGAGTGTGAGTGAGCTTTTAGAATACGTGCGTAAATCTTTAGACTCATACTCCACGTACTCGCTCTCACGCTTGAACACGACTATAACGGCACTCACTCAAGCAGAACTTACGCCTGTATTCTAAACGCTCACTCATACTCAAAGAGTGGAGGTTCAATCCGAGCTTCCGGTGAGTGTCAGTGCTGTTTTTGAATAACTAAAGGTTAACAAGAATGATTTTAATTAAATTTCACAACAACAATAGTGTTTCATCGATGATTTATTAGTGGGTGTAACCACCGGCGGGTATAAATAAAGTTTTTACTAGTACTACTAATACTATATGTCATAAAGCTAGTCATGCATTAAGTTTGCCACGACAGTGTGCTTCAGATTCTTAATTGGATACAGCCGGCTGTATAGTAACTTTGAGATTAAAAAAAACAAGGCTTTTTAATTAAATTTAGGTAAATAAATAGCATTTCTTTGTTATATCCGCTTTAGTTATCCAAGAGAACCACAGTAGACAAGAAAATATCGTATCGCCCGTTTCATTTTGCAGCACTTTTTATTCTTCCAATTCACAACTCACAACAATTACAAAACATGAAATTTAATAGCTGTTATCGTAATTGAATACGCCGCTGCGGAATACCAGCGGTATCGCAGTGGAAGTACGCACGAAAACGAGGCTAAAGGGTAAAAAAACATGACCCTATAGCCTCGTCTCGATGTTAGAATAATGCAGATACCGCTGGTACGTAGCACATACGTATTCAATTACGATAACAGCTATTAGCCTATTATTCGAATGACTTTACTAGCGCATTTCCGCCTGGGAATTTCGCGGGAAACAGGTTGGAAAAGTCATTTTCAGGGGGAACAGCGGGAAATTAAGAGATTAACCACCGCGTGTTAAAAGATTAATCACCGCGTGTTAAAATTTTGTTTACGTTTTAAAATCAAAGCTGTCAGACAGTAAATTTCTTGTGTTTCCAAACAGTTATAGAATCATACTTCTCGACCAATCAACGCTCGCGTACTATAAATGTTATATTTCGTATTCCTTCCTTTTGCAGACAACATTCTACCACCAACCTCTACCTTATTGCAACATATCCAAAATATGGCAAGGTTAGCGAATGAAGAATAATAGATACGAATATAGATTCGAAGGATAGATACGGCTATCCACTATACTGGATGTTAATTAGCAAAAATACCAGAGATGTTGTGAAACTACGAATAGAGAACTTTCATGAAATGCCAGGTATCTTTTATCTAATATTTTAAAACAGAATTTTTAAACAGAAAAGAGATTCCTAAGATTGCGCACATGAAGTTACCTTACCGATATTTTCAAAATTATTGGAGAGGGTTGTGTATAATCGGCTAACCAAGTATACCGATAAGCATGGCATTTTATTTGATAACCAATATAGTTTTTGGAAAACTAAATCTACTTCTTTCGCTTTACTTGATTTAATAGACAAGAGATAACATCAGCAATTGATAAAAAAGAATATGCAGTGGGGATTTTTTTAGACCTCTCAAAGGCATTTGATATTATAAATCATGAAATTCTCTTCGAAAAAACTCAATCATTATGGAATTCGTGGCCTGGCACTTAATTGGCTGAGAAATTATTTTTCAAACAGACAACAATATGTTGAATGCAATGTGGTAACATCCTCGTTTAATACTATAAGATGTGGAGTACCTCAAGGGTCTGTACTTGGGCCATTACTATTTCTGATATATATCAATGAAATTTGCAATGTCTCACATGCCTTGGAATTGGTCTTATTCGCTGACAATACCAATCTATTTTTTTCTGACCATGATCTATCTAACTTGACCAACATCGTAAATATAGAGTTACTTAAGTTGACTGATTGGTTTAAAGCCAATAAACTGTCTTTCAATATAAAGAAGTCAAATTATATTATTTTTAGACCACAGCAAAAGAGACAAATTACTAGTTTGCCGCTGTATATAAATGCACAGATCGCACAGATCATGTAGTTTTTCTTGGAGTGATCCTGGATGAACACTTGTCTTGGTCACTTCACATTTCGCATATTGCTAGCAAAATTTCTCAATCGGTTGGTATCATATATCGAGCAAGTTTTTGCCTCACCAAGGTAGCTCTACGTACACTATAGGCCTACTATGCACTTGATAATAAATGTCTATCTTTATTTACAATATTGTGTAACAGCTACTGTGGGGTTCAACATACCCTTATAAATTAAATCGTCTCTTATTGCTCCAAAAAAGGGTGATTAGAATTATCAATAAGGTAGAATTTGATGCCCACACTGATCCATCATTTAAAGATAATCAAATATTTAAGTTCAAGGATATTTATTTTTACAATCTGAGGAAATTTATGTTTTTATACATAAAAACTTTGACAACTTGTTGTTACTAGTAAAACAGGTGCATGGCTATGGCTTGCGGAGAGCTGAATTGTTATATGAACCATTGTGTAGAACTATAAGTTACGTCAATTCTCTGTGTCCTATCAAGGTTCAACTTTTTTAATACACTGAGTAGCGTTATTCGTAATGCACCAACTCTTCAACAATTTCAATTCAAATTAAGAAACTTCTTATTCTCTCCACAATAACATGTTTTTAATACTTGGGTTTTAATACCCTAAAACCCAGATATGCCAAATGTAGTTAAGTTAAGCCTATCTGACTACTATAGCACAGTTGTGAATAAACTATTGTAATACTTTTATAAATGAGGAAGCCCATAACTGAATAAGCCTTATGGTTTCTACTTGGGCTTCCTCGTCACATGCATCTTTTATTATGTTTGTTTTGCAAATAATTCCTTTTTTGTGGCAATTTAATAAATTGAATTGAATTGATTTTGAATTATGCTCAAAAGTGCGCAAATGAGAAATCTGGACCAGTTGCAGTTAATGTATATTATCTGTATGAATACTGTTGTATATATATATATATATATATATATATATATATATATATATATATATATAATATATATAATATATATAATATATATATATATATATATATATATATATATATATATATAATATATATATATATATATATATATATATATATATATATATATATATATATATATATATATATATATATATATATATATATATATATATATAATATATAATACACATAAATAATACATAAACCACAGTCTTAGAACTGAATGATGCGATGCTTGTCAACGATGCAATTTTCCCTTCCTAGTTTAAATTATTAATCTATTAATCTATAGACACAAGTTTTTTTGGTATTTTTACAGATTTGAAACAATCAAGTGAGGCTGAGAAACGTAGAACGGCTATCCAGGTATTCAACAAGGTATGTGTCTGGTTTAAGTACAAAAAGCAAATAGACGTATGGACTTTGTAATAGATTTTGTTTCGAAATTTAAAGAATTCCCTACTTTTTTTGCAGGGAGCGGTTGTATAAAACTCTTTAAATACATTTTAGTCACTGTTTTGTAGTTAAATATTAGTGAACTGGAAATTACGCGATTTTGATTTGTTAACTTTCGCCCTTTTTACATGTAGTAACTCTAACTAACCCTAACTTTGATTCCCACCGTGGCCAGACATATTTTTCAAGCTTGCCCGGTGTGCATATACACTCAGAGTAACATCACATGCACGCATCATATTCACATGAGTACATTACACCAACACAGAAAAAATCCAACTACCTTTTTACACCAACAGCCCCCTGGTCCTTATATATAAACGACATGCATGATCCGTAGGAAAAAATAATTTTCTGGAGCACTCCTCTTATTTTGCTTTTCTCTTTCATTTTCCTCTCTCCTTAGCAAAATCGTTGGCGCAAGCGGGGAATGAGTATTGTACCTTTGCGAAAGGGTGTGACGTATCCAGCGGGCTTGCGATTTACAGCTTATGTGGCAATATTTCGTAAAGATGGTACTGTTTGTATAACACATGGAGGAGTGGAGATAGGACAAGGGATAGACACAAAGGTATTTATAATAATAAACTACAGCTTACTGATGATGATGACGACAAGACCACGACAACGACGAGATTTGTTGCTTGCAAATACTCGCCATCTTCTTATGCCATTAATCTCATAGTGGATGCTTATTTCACCGCAAGACCTTTCAAAAATCCCGTTGTCGATCTATATGGCGTCAGTGATAGCGTTAGAAGATCCAGTAAGAATATGACGTATCCAAATAACTAATATTATAGTCGTACTCGTTCCCGTACCCAAATCTAGAGCTCCCTAATATACCTCAGCCACTATATATGGCTAAAGGTGTCAGTGATTCTATAGGCAGAATTTCAACTTAGTACATTATTATTTCAATTATCTTTTTAATGAATTGAACGATACCAGGCAGTTCAAATCCGTGTCATGGATAAACAAAAATTATTCAGATTTTGTCTCGTTTTACTCTAGGTTTGTCAAGTTGCAGCCCATATTCTTGGCTACGGTTTGACTGTTGATCAGATCTCAATTCGACCAGCAACAAGTTTTCTCAATCCAAACGGTATGTTAATCTCTAAAACTCTCTTTCTCTCAGTTTTTTTGGCTAATGTTTCATTATAGTCACCCAATTCACAACTATAGATAACTTGACTATTGATCTAGTTTACAGAAGCATAAGTACAGTACAAATAAACTATTATTGTTGTTGTTGTTGTTGTTGTTGTTGTTGTTGTTGTTGTTGTTGTTGTTGTTGTTGTTGTTGTTGTTGTTGTTGTTGTTGTTGTTGTTGTTGTTGTTGTTGTTGTTGTTGTTGTTGTTGTTGTTGTTGTTGTTGTTGTTGGTGTTGTTGTGGTTGTTGTTGTTGTTGTTGTTGTTGTTGTTGTTGTTGTTGTTGTTGTTGTTGTTGTTGTTGTTGTTGTTGTTGTTGTTGCTGTTGTTGTTGTTGTTGTTGTTGTTGTTGTTGTTGTTGTTGTTGTTGTTGTTGTTGTTGTTGTTGTTGTTGTTGTTGTTGTTGTTGTTGTTGTTGTTGTTGTTGTTGTTGTTCAGTGGCTGGTTGTGCGAAGGCCGGATAGCGCTATCCACCGGATATAGTGACTTTTTCAAACTTTGTAAAATGCTTGAAAAACTGTGAAGCTACGGATATAAACGACAAGTATAAAACCCATTTAATCTTATAAGTATACTAAACTTTAATACGAGTTACACCAATCAACGACTGATTTAACAAAGCTTGAAAAAATCACTATCCGGTGAATGTGATTTCACATTCCAAAATATAATTCGCTCCACAATCTCTGTGTTGAGCACTCTAGCAAAGTGGACAAACCCAACTTATATATCTATATATATAAATTGGAATTATATTTTGGAATGTGAAAACACATTCACCGGATAGTGATTTATTCAAGCTTTGTTAAATCAGTCGTTGATTGGTGTAACTCGTATTAAAGTTTAGTACTTATAATTATAAGTTAATCTCTAACATTATATATTAATTGAATAATTCTACAAGTTATTTTGTTCTCTGGATTATAATTTAAATGTTTTGAGCTTTCGACTCGGTACTTCGAGCTTTCATCGGAAAGTTGGAATGTTTGAATTTTCGCGCTGTTCTCGTTCTTGAAGCCTTTGGGAACGTCTGATTGGTTGATCACGGATTTCGGCTGATAGATTGTTATTGGTTGCCATGGAGTGCGGGTGATTGCAATCATCGTGAGTTGATATTAGTCAGTTTAAGATATCCCGGTTTCGGCGTACGGGTACGAGTAGTGTCATCTTGTTTACTAGTTTTTACTGATGTGTGTAATTCAATCATACTTTTTCTGTTTTCTTGCAATAGACAATGATATCTTAGGGACCGGTCATAAAGTAACTGCTAGGGTGGGCCGGAGTGATTTGGGATGGGCCATGGAAAATCTTGGGGCAGTTTCGATGGGCCGCCAATTATTTTGTATGTCCACGGTTGGGCCACCAAACAAAAACCCATATCTACTTTCATCACTTATTGAATGATAAATATAATAGCAAATACAACATAATACCAATCAAACATAATACAAATCTAACAGGGCAGGGCTGTACACTGCACAGAGGGCAGCAGGGGCAACTGTCCACCACCCGCTGAGAAAATTTAACTAATTTTGTAACGTGATTATGCTTGTAACGGATAATTATGCAGTCAGGAAATAAAAATTTCATGCAAACAATATTCGAAGTGTCTATACAGCCGTTTATTTAGTAAACTGTCACTTGTCAATCCATACTCATAGAATTTTCAAAACATTATTGTAATCATATGAAGCAAAAGTTCTGTCACTTGTTGTTTACACTTGCCAATGTTAACTGTTGAGTAACATACACAAACTAATCGAGGAAAAGAGTCAATCATATATTGAAGACCACTGAATAGTAGACGTTTTGAAGGTCATGAGTGAAGTATATAATTCAATTCCAATCTTGTGCACAGTTATGATACACCACACTGTTCAGTTTAACTCTGCATATCCACACAAAACAATTTGTGTTGTGTGAGAATATCTGTTTAAGTAGAAGGTATCACAAGTTTAGTTTTGTACATTGTGTGCCATTGATCTGATCTATCCATATAATATATGATTGTTGTAGCTGTTAAGTTATTTTCCATACTAATGAATTTAGGTAAGATTTTCTTGCAAGTGGGTTGTTCTGACAAAATTATCCAGCCAATATCCAATACATCAGTAAATGTATTCATAAACAAAAAGATTTATATTAGAAAGCAAAATGACAATGTAGTGAGGGAGGGTGGGATTCTTTTATTAGCATTTGAAAAAGGTTGTAAAATTTTTTAGCTCTAATGTGCAAAACCAAAATGTATATAAAGTATAATTTTAACTGATGGCATCTTTACCTTTGTTCTAACACCACATTTGGTGACAATTTAGTTGGACTGTTGTTTTGAACAGAGTTACAGAAATACCAGGATTTAATTCAATATCTCCTGAGAACATTAGTTTCTTGTGATATTGTTAATTGGCAATATAATGTCTGCAGCCAGAGTTTTGACTGTATAAAATATTACACAATGATTGTTTTTATACTGTATAAATGTATATAATAAAATATGTGGTATTTGACTACTTACCATGCAGATGAGGATAAGTTTCCTTGTTGATAGATAACTTCGGAATAATATCACAAGTAGAATGGTGAAAACAAGACAGCCAATTCAATTATGGCAAAGAATAACACGACTCACACGAGGTCAAACTACGCCCGTTTGCAGGTTATGTACGAGCACGATGTAAACAATTGATGTAAGCTAATCGCTGATTGGCTTAATTATATAAGCTCGTCTCTAAATGGCTATGGATAACGTTAATAGTAATCTGCTTCGCAAATAAAAAAATGAAGATATACACCGGCACTGTATTGATATAATTATGTTCATACCTGCAAGTTTTTTTCATTATAAAAGTTTATTTTCCCAATTTAGATTGGGTGGGTGGGTCATGAAGTAAATTTGTAGGATTGGATGGGCTTTGAAATTTTTATCTACATCCTAAGATGGGTCGCCGAACTTATTGGCAAAATTTGTGATTTACCTCCAGCCCACCCTAGCAGTTACTTTATGACCAGTCGCTAATGCGAAAAATGTGACCTCAATTACGCGTAAAGGTACAAACATCGACGAAAGTACTGCTAACCAAAATCATGTTACCCGTACCCGTTCATCGAAACAGGGATATCTTAAACTCCCTATTGAGAAAGAAGTTGCGGGCGAGTTAAAGGTTAATGAAGGCGAAACAGGACTTTTGTGTGAGTGTTTTAGTTGTAAGTATATTACAGGAATGTCAATACGGCGGTTAAATGTTTGATTATCTATACTATGCCACGCTTCTTTAAACCCACGGGCATGTTTCATAGTAGCTTGTCCTAGGCATCTCGTTTGAGACCAGTCAAATTTGTGTCCGTTATCGTCTGCGGGCTTGGCTGGGAGTGAATTTTGGTCATGTCTGTTAATGGCGTTTTGATGTTCGGTTAATCTTGTCTGAATTTTCTTAGACGTTTGTCCAATGTACTTGTCGGGGCAGTTTTTGCAAGTAAACATGTAAATGGCGTTATGTTTCTCGGTTACGTTTGTTTTGTCTTTAGGCATATGATTAGTGAACTTGGATTTAAGTTTGCATGTTGGTTTGTGTGCAATGTCGATGTTGAACGGTCTGAGAAGTCTAGCTGTCATTTCCGACGTGGTGTTTATATAAGGAAGTGTGATCCTCTTTCTTGTTTGGTTTGGTTGGTCTGTGTTAGTTTGTTTCCTTTGTGATAGTAGCTACTTTGTTGACAAAGTCCAAGCGGTAGCCATTTTTGTGAAGAGTATAGTATTTGCCTTCGTCTCGTTTAGATTCCTCAGTGCTACAGTGCGTGTCAATTCTGTTGAAAAGTGTTTTTATGCAACTGATTTTGTGCTGTGTGGGGTGGTTGCTATTGTAATTTAATATTTGGTCTGTGTGCGTTTTCTTGCGATATACTTGTGTGTGTTTAAGGTGCCGTTGTCAGTTCTTGTTATTAGTACGTCCAAAAAGTACGTCCATGTAGTTGTTGCAAAAGTCACACTTCTTTCCACATTTATAACACCCTTTTGGACTTTTGGACTCGTAGAAAAAATTTCTTTGATAGTTTTTGGCCTTGTGAAGGATGGTATTATAAATCTAGATGGAAAAATCTCTTGTAACTCTGATGAATCTTAGATAAGATGTAAATGTTTCTTCAAGATTTTTCCTATATCGGGAAGCCTGGGATTGAAGTCAACAACCAACGGAAATAAAATTATCTTCTCTCTCTTGGTATGTTGCAGTAGTTCCTCTCTGGGAATTGACTTCGCTTTGTTGAATTGCTGGTGTACATTATTCGGATGGTATCCTCTCCTTGTTAGGTACTTTTGATATTCTTTGCTGCGTTTATCAAAATCTTCTGTTAAGCAATTTCTTCTTAATCTCGTAGCTGCTCCAAAGGGAATTGCCTTGATGCAATGATCTGGGTTTGCACTCTTTCGTTGTAAGTAGAAATGATTATCGGTGGGTTTTGAGCACACGTCGGTCTGAATGAGACCATCAACTAGCATGAGGGTAAGATCTAAAACATTTATTGATACTTCCGAGTAAACCAGCGTAAATTTAATTGTGGGGTATAACGAGTTGATAAAATCAGAAAATGGGCCCGAAGAACTCGTGTAGCTGTTACGCGGATCTGACGATGGGCATTATCGATGAACGAGCGAAATCCGGTGAAATTAAACCTAATTTATGGTGGCGTTACCGGGACGATGTTTTCGATCTCTGGACACAGGGTACTGCCAAACTTCTCGAAATTACTGATTTTATCAACTCATTATACCCCACAATTGAATTTGCGCTGGTTTACTCGGAAGTATCACCATATAAATGTTTTAGATCTTACCCTCACGCTAGTTGATGGTCTCATTCAGACAAACGTACTGAAAACCCATCGATAATCATCTCTACTTACAACGAAAGAGTGCACACCCAGATAATTTCATCAAGACAATTCTACGAGATTAAGAAGAAATTGCTCAACAGAAGAAGATTTTGATAAACGCAGCAAAGAATATCAAAAGTACCTAACAAGGAGAGGATACAATCCGAATAATGTACACAAGCAATTCAACAAAGCGAAGTCAATTCCCAGAGAGGAACTACTGCAATATACCAAGAGAGAGAAGATAATTTTATTTCCGTTGGTTGTCGACTTCAACCCCAGGCTTCCCGAAATAAAAAAAAATCCTGAAGAAATATTTTCACCTTATCCAAGATTCATCAGAGTTACAAGAGATTTTTCCACCTAGATCTATATCCTTCCTTCAGAAAGCTAAAAACTATCAAAGAAATTCTTTCTACGAAACGTTGGCAGGAAAAGA
Source organism: Paramuricea clavata (assembly GCA_902702795.2). Classification (NCBI taxonomy): domain Eukaryota; kingdom Metazoa; phylum Cnidaria; class Anthozoa; order Malacalcyonacea; family Plexauridae; genus Paramuricea; species Paramuricea clavata. Next base: position 32,768 of record CACRXK020000716.1, on the reverse strand, counting down.
GCGGGGATCAAAGCCCAAAAGGGTGTTATAAATGTGGAAAGAAGTGCGACTTTTGCAACAACTACATGCATGAGTCTAGTACATTGGTCAGTAGTCAGACGGGGGTAAAGTACCCAATTAAACAGAACATTTGTTGCATTTCGCAAAATGTTGTATACCTAGTTACATGTATTATAAGTGCTCACGGCAATACATTGGATCTACGAGCACAGAACTGAAGGTCCACTTTCGTAACCACAAGTCCACGACGATTAACAATAAAAGGACATGTGAAGTAGCGACGCATTTCCACAAAACACCGCATGATTTGTCGGACTTCAAGTTTATAGGCATAGAACAGATAGTTCATGACAGTGATTCAAACACTATTGAGAAGCGATTGTTGACAAGAGAAGCATACTGGAGTGTGCAGTTATGCACTTTAAAACCTTACGGTCTCAATAAGAGATGTGAATTCAGGTCGAAGAACAGAATAAACTTTAGTAATTAAGCTAGAAACAATTTAAATATTTCGCAACAATAGGCCATATTTTTAAACACCCATAGAGTATTCTCATTTAGTCCTTAATTAGTTCTTAATTATTCACACAGTAGGTTACGTTATAAATCGCATGAGTTAACTTCCTTGTGTTTTTAACTTTTTACACTGATGAAGCCTGTTTTGGCGAAACGTTTGTAATAAAACATTATTATTGATCTGTCTGGGGTTCACATTTCCTTCTGTATACCTATCTATAATATTTTAAGCGTCATGTATCCTTTGGATCCTCCAGACAAGTGATTTCTATACGTTGGCAAGCCAGACTATATCCATACCATATATTTAAGAATTATACCATGAGCTCGAGTCGTATATGAGCTGATAGCCGACGAGGTGCGTAGCACCGAGTCGGCTATCAGCCATATACGACGAGAGCGAATGGTATAATTGTTTTATAATATAGTCTAATATAGCCATTAACTGAAGCAGTAATTAATTATCCACTGTTACAATGTGTTGACAATTTGTTCGGCCAAAAACCGCTTGAAAATTTGAAATACTTTTGTTTTACAACTCGAAGACCAAGTGAAAGAAATGGTTTTAGAACCTCTATATCTCACAGGAAAGCTCAGATATATTGTACAGATGTTTGGTACTATAGTAAGTGCTTGTTGACTGCAAATTCATTTGTCGTTCATCGGCAAACTTTTCTGAACAATTTATATTCTCAATGAACATGTTTTTTCGCTGTTGTTTCGGTATTAATTCTTTAAAAAACTTTATTTAAACTAATTTCTACGTAATAAATGTATTTTGCTAACCTGTCAATTTTTTTTGAGAGTTTTTCCCTGTACTATTATGTTTCTCAAAGCGAATATTTTTCTTTTTCTGCTTCGCAAAACTCATGTAGTTTTTGGACCGCCATCTTGTTTTTCGCTACTCGCCGTATATGAGCTGATATACGGCGAGTAATTCAACCAATCAGATTGCAGAACAGCTCATATACGGTGGATGACTATATTATAATATATATATATATATATATATATATATATATATATATATATATATATATATATATATATATATATATATATATATATATATATATATATATTGCCTCCTTAAGCTATGGGGCAGTCGGTTTTTTTAAAAATTTATTCCCTATACCCGTCACCTTTAGTAAACAAATCTGATGAACGATCTCTTGAAATGACGTTTTCGTTTTACAGGTAATGCAACTGAGAGAAGTATAACAAGCGAATTATGCTGTGAGGTGATGTATATTTACACACTTTCTTACATACTTGTATACTTGAGCTTATTATTTAAACTAAGTGTAGTAGCCCTTGCACCCTTGCTGTGCACCCTGTGCATCAAAGATAGTTTGAACTGTGGCACCAATATTTCTTTTCGTCACCCATAACCGTTCTGTTATCCATAACCGTTCTCGCCTTATTCTGAATATAACCCTGATGCTCAAGACTCCTTTTTTTTACACCACCACTTATCAGAATTCTCACTTCAACAGGATAGTAAACTAATGGAACATGCAGTGTTTGCAAAGTAGTTCCTCCAAACATTTCTTGAGTGTCAAGACATTTATAAGCGCAACTTTATTATTCTTATTCCATGTAATTTGACATTTGTACTGCTTTTGATCCCAATCTGTAATTATACACTTAGTCAATATCGCGTGATTGCCCTTGTCATAGGAGTTGACTGTTTCATTGTATGAACTGTCGGTAGTACTAGATCAAATTGTTAACTTTTAATTTATTCTATATGGTGTGTACGCATTTTGTTTGGAAAGGTGTATTGCATGGATAGTGCATTGCATGCATGAGTAGTGTATTATGATCTGTTCGCACCTCTTCCATTTGGGTACATTCTTATATATTGTATTTGTCCTAAATTTGTAAAGCTGTTCATTTACTAATACAATTATATTAGTTATTTAACTTAGCAAACAAGCTCTTGAGTTCACGTTTGAACTATGTTTTTTGCCAATTAGGCATACATGCACCTTATAGGATATTAAATTGTTTAAGGTTACTCCACATAATGAAATCCATTTCACCAAAATGCTCACCGCGCGCTCAAATTTTCAAGTTTTCCCCTTCAAATTTGCATGCATAATGACAAATCATTGCATTCTGCATCTTTAAAAACTGTACTGGCCACCGGTTGCTTTTGAAAATATGACGGCCTTTGCGGCACGAGATTAGAACGCTTCTGATTTACCTAAAAGGCTTCCGAAACATAATATTTCCCATCTCAAATTATCAAAGAACAAAACCGTGTTTGCTTTTTTTGACAGGTATTGTATTTGCTTTGATATAAAGCAGACAAGTTGACTCATCTAAATTTTGGGAGAACGACAAAACAGATCCCTAAAACTTGAAAAGTATGGCACTAAATAAAAAAAACGCGAGCACGGTTTTGCTCCTGTACTATTTTTCAACATTATTGTGGTAAAGTTTGGAGGGAATCAGATAAAACGTGCGCGTTTCTAAACTATTTTTGTGGCGACAATCTGAGAATATTTCAATCTCCGTAAAAGACGATACTGGTTTTGGCGGGGGTTTTCTGCTCTCTGTTATCACCTCGAACTGTAAACGGATTAAAATTAGTAAAGAGTGTTTTGGCAAGGGTTTTCGGTATCATTCGCTCATTACCAGTTTATCACAAACCATACATGCGAGAAACCACACAAAAAACATCTTTCTAATATGCCGGCGAAACGCAAATGCAAAAAAGAGATAGCAATACAGACCGATGTAAATCGGCTAAACGAAAATGCAGTAGAAAATCTGTCATGCACTACGAAGACACAAACGAGGTTAAAGGTCACACATCCGGTATCGAATATCACACCTATTACAATTTTTGCGGCAAAAAAATTAGTGGTACAATATTTTTTGTTATATTTCAGACGCATTTTAATATTTTTGAAAAAAACTTGCGGCAATCGAGAGATCTCCAGCTCTGGAATACAAATCAATAAAAATGTAAAAAAATGAGGAAATCAGTTTTTTCATCATATAATGTATATAACCTTAAATTGACTCCTGATCAAAACGTTCTTGTGATTGTTTTCCTCTCACTGCCTGTAATTACTATACCTTTGAGCTATGACATTATTTCGTGTATAAATATCTTGATCGTTAATACTCCTGTAGGCTGTCATAAATTGCTGTAATATGCTCAAGGAAAGAATCTCGTTGATTGCAAAAGATATGCCACAAGCAACATGGGGGGAAATTATTGACAAATGTTATGGCCTTGGTGTTGACTTGTCTGCGAAATACATGTATGTATAGCTTACTAGGTTAATACAAAAATGGACACAGATATCGTAAATGCTCTAATTGCAAATAGCATCATCAATAGCTGGGCGTGTTAAATATTTTACTAAAGTATTTAATATTTTAATTAATAAAAATGTTATTAAAGGTTTGAACATTCTAGTCAAATATTCAATACGCTTAACTATTGGGCTGTCTATATGATATTATTCAATTAATACCTCAAGCAAATCAAAAGCAATTCCTTTGGTGCATATGAAGTGTGACTTAAACTATAAAATACATACCTGCTGGAACCCTCGCCTTGCTGACAAAACGTTGTATATTCCGAACATGACGTATTTAAAGTAGTTGTCATGGTAACACGATAATTTTATTATGAATATGTTTAAAATTGATAAATCCCCTAAGAATCTCACTTTTAATTGCGAAATTATCAATTTCTGAAACATTTATATGTTAGATATGTTATGTATAGGTATAATAGCATGGCTTCGAGTGCAATTTGGATATAACATGCACGAGTGAGTTTTTTCAAAGACCTCAAAATAGCACGAGTCCCAAGGACGAGTGCTATTTGAGGTCTTTGAAAAACTCACGAGTGCATGTTTATCCAAATTTCACGAGAAATATTACTTATTAATAATTTACATAAAAATGTTCGAGACAATTGTAGTTTTAACTTACGCGTTTATAGCGAACATTCTACTAGCAAAGTTTTTCTGGCTTTGTTATATCACATTATACAACGCTAACAGCTTGAAAGTTCTACTCAACTATGTAATTTTCGTCAGTCTTGTTTAAGGTAAATGCTTTTCCATTTAAAAATAAAGATAAAAGCCACATTTTCCAAGCGAAGGCAAATTTTACTTTGTGTAGCGCGGCGCCATGTTTTGTTTTGAAGCCGAATCTGTGACCGTTACTTCTTTAAACTAAATTGCTTTAAACTGATTTGTTGATTTAATCATCACAATGTTTTTCCACCAATCAGATCAGTTTGTTACAGATTTTTGCACTGCGATTACAAAAAATTGCACTGTGATTACACATAATTGCACTGTGATTACAGAAAATTGCACTGCTGTTTGTGATTAACTGCACTGAAATCAACCAATCATAGTCGAGTAATATCTTTATGTGTATTATTATATACGTTATGTATAGGTAATAGCATGGTTTCGAGTGCAATTTGGATATAACATGCACGAGTGAGTTATTCAAAGACCTCGAAATAGCACGAGTCCGAAGGACGAGTGCTATTTGAGGTCTTTGAAAAACTCACGAGTGCATGTTTATCCAAATTTCACGAGAAACCATGATATTACTTATTAAGAATTTACATAAAAGTGTTCGAGACAATTGTAGTTTTAACATACGCGTTTATAGCGAACATTCCACCGGCAAACTTTTCCTGGCTTTGTTATATCACATTACGCAACGCTAACAGCTTGAAAATTCCACTCAACTATGTAAGTTTTGTTAGTCTTGTTTAAGGTTACAGAACACCTTTGAGTGTTAATTTTGCCTAAAATTTTTTTATTGGCTTCGATGAAGGCATTAGACTAGTTCTACTACCTGACCAAGTTTGAACGAAAAATGTTGAAAACTCGCAGAGTTATTTAATAAAATACATTTCGCTGCAATAAGAAAAACATTGAAAATGTAATATTCAAATTCAATTTTCTCCCGAAAAATTTTACGGTAATTACTGATTTTCAAACGAGTTGTGCTCCTGCGGGTTTTAACCAATTTTTTTCAAATTTTCACAGAACATAGCTAAATACGTCAGCTTCAAAATTGTGTTCGGCTTTTTTTAAATTTTGGATATTTTAAAAATAAAGAGCAATTCACTCGAACAATTCAGAAATATATTGCAGTCTTCAAAGAAATCGCCATATCAGCGGAATGACCAAATAAAAACAGCTGGGAAATTTGTTGCGCATGCGCCAGATTTCCATTGAAAGTTGAAACTTGAAGATAATAATTACAATATGAAGATTTCCCCGAAGAAATATTACGAGATGTTGGCGTGGTTGTATAATTTTAAATGCCTGTTTAATTTTTATTATTTTTTGCTTGAGACAAAGACAAAGTAAAATGTACTCTACGTTTCCAGTGCATAGAATATCTCGTTTGAACAGCAATAGAATGTTATAATCTTGACACAAACAAGAAGACATTTGACACGCTAAACCTGCAGTCATCATGTAAGCCAATCGTTTCGAGCTTGACAGCCTTGTCAAACGCAAAACAAGTACAAATTTGGGTTCAAACAGAAAGAAGTTCAATGTTAATACAACTAACATATGTTCTATACAAATAAGCGTGGTTTAAAATGTTTTCAATTGAATTTTCAAAGCTTTTATCTATCGCTATGATAATCAAACTGTGAAAATGCCGCAGTTTTGTTGACGCTTGCGAATGCAAAATAACTTCCCGTAAACAGAGCATTTCTACACAAAACTCTCGCTTAGTCTTCTGATGCACTTGTACGTTCGGTTCTACTAGTTAAACAAGGAAAATATTCAAGAAACACTGGTAAATTATCGTTGTCAAAAAACATTTCAGTGCTGAGGCAGTACAATGTCTCAAGGGCAAGGTCAAGTTGTCGATTTCATTACATTTTACCAGTACTTCGAATGTTTTCGAACTCTTGCTTCATACAAGAGCATACGCACGCATTTCAAAGCGAAATTAGACGCAAAGGGGCAATTTTTCAACACAATTTATTGTTAAATTCTGTTTCCTATGTGCCTTGGGAGCAAAAAAATATGATTTTAAATTTGGAGGAATCGGTAAATTTTTTTGCAATTTGGCCTGGTATTGCACCCTGCCTATGTAATGACTGTGCTGTAAAAGTAATCAAATATACTATTTTGAATTTCCCTTCATTGAAAGGATCTACTATTGTGGACTAAACTAAATTTTAATCAGCATACAAGGTTGCAAATAACAGCCAAGAATTAGCTGGGTAGTTTGCAAACTTTAAAAATAATTGGACCTCAAACTTTGATCCCCAAAAGTAAGCAAATGGCCAATACTGCGAACATAATCCAAGTTTTGACCACTAGGGGCAATTTTTTGATGTAAAAAAACTTGTTTAAATTACATATCAAACAAAGGCAAAACAAAATTTGGTATTAATTTTTTGGAGGAAACGTCAAGGTTTTTTGCTATCCGTGCACGCTTCCCCCAGGATCTTCTCTATCAGAAAACAGTTTTCTGCAGAAACTATGCTTTTTTATCGGGAAAATTTTTACTTTTCTCAAAACAATACTTTATAAACATGGAAACCTTAAATATTTAAATAATTTTCATACCTTTTTGGAATTGCAAAAAGCAAAATTTGATTCATAATCACACTTTTTAAAATGTATGTGACAAAGTTGCTTCGAAATCACTATCACGCAGTAGCATGTTTATTTACCCTCATCCTTTTGACTGAATAAAGTTTATCTTTTTGAAAAGCTATTTGTTTCATAGCTCTTGGTTAGCAGTTTACGTTTATGTCGATTTTGGCACCAATGAGACCAACAAGTTGTGGTAATCCGCGAATGAAAACTGATATTTGAAGAGCACAAAAGCCAACTCCTAACTATGTAACTTTATCGCCTGAATTATGAATCCATCCACAATTAAATTGCTGGTAATGTAGATGCTTTCCATACTTGAGATGTTAGTGAAGTTTTTGCAACAATTTAATTTCCTTGATCGGCGTCTTAAAAATGCAAAATCATAAGTTGAAATTTCACTTGTGTTGTTTTTTCAAATTTTAGAATTTTTGTAAAATATCAAGTGCGCCAGCAATTTCTCTGCACAGCGACAACAAATTTCCCAGCTGTTCCAAATAAACAAAAATTTCCGAACACAATTTTTTAGAACAAATATTTTACTGTATAAAAATGATATTTTCATAAATATAACTTAAAACCAGCAGGAGCACAACTCAAAAGGGTAAAGGTACCGCGACTTAAGATTTTCCTGAATAATTCTTACATTATTTTATTGTTTGTTAATTTTACAACTTTATCATATTTTGCATGCACTGGAAAACATTTGGTGAAAATTTGATGAAAATCGGACTGATATTGAGCGCGCAGTAGCGATTTTCCGCAAAACGCCAAAAAGGGTGTCCTGCATGTAAGCTTGAGGTCAATGCTTTTCCATTTAAAAATAAAGATAAAAGCCATATTTTTCACGCGAAAGCAACTTTTACTTCACTGTAGCACGGCGCCATGTCTGTTTTGTTTTGAAGCAATCTGTGACCGTTACTTCGTTAAACTAAATTGCTAAAAACTGATTGGTTGATTTAATCATCACAATGTTTTTCCACCAATCAGATCAGTTTGTTACAGATTTTTGCACTGTGATTACAGAAAATTGCACTGTGATTACAAAAAATTGCACTGTGATTACAGAAAATTACACTGAGATTACAGAAAATTGCACTGCTGTTTGGGATTAACTGCACTGAAATCAACCAACCAATCACAGTTGAGTAATATCTTCATGTATATTATTATATACGTTATTATACGTAATATAAGCTTCAAGTTATACAATTCAACCACAAATGCTTCTGAAAACGTTTTGAAAGGTTCTTAAAATTAACCTTCCTGTATATCTTTCAATTTGAGTTTGAGATAAAATGATTTCAAATTTTCGAATACAAATAACCTTGCTTTCTTCCTTATTTAAAAATTGTAATATAATAAAAATGGGTAATCAATTCATATGCACTGAAATTATCCCCGAGCCAACGGCGCGGAGCGACGTTCCGGGCCTTAGCCCGGGGCGAGGGTATTAATTCCGCCCGGCTATTTACACCTGGGGAACAGAACGCACTAGCGAAGTCTAAAGTTCATCAAATACCGTGGGCGCATGGCTATGATCCAAGGGTGGACCTCCTCACTGATCTCAAAAATATGGCTGTTTGCCATGAGTGGGATAAGCACATAGAGGATATTAAATCAAGATTTCAATTTTCAAAAGCATATATTTGGAAAATCACGTGTCACACAATGAACTTTGAAGCACTTTTTGTTTGAAAAAATGAGAAGAATTCATTTACTATGGAAAATCGTGAAATATAGGGAAAGTTCGCTTTGAATGTTTAATGTTTATGATTATGAATTTTGTTGCTTTAATAAGTTATTGCGTAAAACATGCACGGCTGTTTTTCTTTTTATAGAAGCTATATAGAACCTATATTACCCTGTTTAATTTAAGAAAAAAGGTAAATGTAAATGAGAGCAAATTATAATTTGATGACCTAAATGAAATTATTCAACAATTTGAAGTAAAAACAGTTTATCGGCAAAAGCAGTTTAGTTATTAAAATGAACATTTCAAAACATTTTACGAAGCAATTCAGGTTAAATTTTACAGTACATCAATGCTCACAAAATCCAGAACAACATACCTACAGTACATATTTCGGAAAGTCATTGTTATATAGTTAAAAGCAATACTTTTTCGACTATTTTTGCCGTCTTGTCAGTGTGACCAGGTTTAGTACATTTTATTACCAGATCCGGTTGGATGCCCTTAGACAACCCCACCTGCTTTAAACAACTGCAACATTAAGAACAGGAGGGGGCAGCCAACCAATTTTAAGCAGCTTTAGTAAAAAAAATTGCATATATGGTCACACTGCGTCTTATACAAGAGAATAATAAAAAATAAAACTATTTAATCGTGTTGCCATGACAACACTGACGTAAACGCGAGCCTGCGTTCGTCAGTGTTGGTCAATTACTAATACTTCATGTTAAATCAATGTTTGGAAAATATGGGCGAGGGGTTGCTGCATGCATGTATTTCTAGTAGATCTTTTTCACAATTTACATAGACAATGATAAGTTTTTAAAGCAATTATAAAGCAAACAATGCATCAATATTTAAAATAAACTTACCTTCATTAACGTCGGCGTCTTTGCTCCCTTCTTTTAGCAAGTCTTCTTAAATTAAAAACGTTTTGAAATTTACAAAATCTTGCAAAAATGAAATATATTTGCCAGAAATGTTTGTTATTCGTTGTCGTCATGTAGATTCAGTATCTTTGACCAGTAAGTGATCGCTATTCATGCAGTCCACTCCGCCATTTTTGAGATGGGTGAGAACGAGAACCCATGAACGTTGAACCATAGCCATGCGCCAGCGATTATTCATGAGCTTTAATTGGACTTCGTAAATGCTTTCCTTTCCCCGGGTGTATATAGCCGGGAGGAATTAGTAACCTCGCTCCGCGCCGTTGGCTTGGGGACTAGTACCCCTTAAGTATATCCATCTTCGCATGAAAATTCGAGAAACTCGGGAAGTTTGTAGTTTAATTTAACTTTAACTTTTCCGGAGTCGCTTGACCATTATTTGCTGTATGTTGCACTCTAAAAAGCACCCTGGTTCAAATTTTCTGGTTTGCCAAGATATAACACTTGCTTGGGTTAACTTTAAATTTCCTGGTTATTCTATCTCATTGCCTACCATAGCCCGGTGCAGAAATCTGCTAAGATCGTGTAGTACTCTGTGAAATTCGTAGTGAAATATTTTTACAATCTAATTTGAATATTTAGGATGTTGCCGAAAGCTGGCCAACCCTGCAACTATAACATATACGCTGCGACTTGCACTGAAGTGGAGATTGATGTCCTTACTGGAGAGACGGAAATACTTAGGACAGATATTTTATTCGACTGTGGTAAAAGGTAAGCAATCTTACCCATGCCTGGAGATTCGAGATTCACGCTAGTTAAAACCTATATGCTAATTGTCCTCCCACTACAGCCGTTCATTAAATGTCCTGAATGTTCATTCCCCTAAATGCCGTAGCGTGGCAACAAGCAAACAATGCAACATTCTTAATTTTTGGCTATGCGAACTGTGGAGCTTGCGATGAAAAATCCTGTTTGTATAGTCCAAGAGTCGACATTATAAACTCTCTAAATCTATCTGTCAGCAAAAGTATAAGTCTTAATAAAACTGTTCATGCTTTCTCGGGTAGCCATCTTCAGTTTTGCTTACTTCCAGAGATAGTTTCCAGTTATTCACTGCAGGAAAGCGGAAATATTTGCGTTTCGTGTTGAAACAGCAATTTGTGTGCATATATTTCGCAAAATTGGTACCTATATAAGTAATTTATCTGATAGATTAAGTTGCGTGATTTCCATATTAGCAGTACGCTCTTAGCTAATGAGATGGCGTGTAGTATAGCGACAGTTCATTATATTTTTGTGTAGTGTGAATCCTGAGATTGACATTGGGCAAGTTGAAGGCGCCTTCGTCATGGGTCTTGGTTACTGGTTGACCGAACAAGCAATTTATGATCCTTCGTCTGGCCTGGAACTTACCAGTGGTACATGGGTAGGTGCTACTTTAACTACAAGTGATAGGGTGGCTTCGATATATAGCAACTCTACACATCTTAGATTGCAATGGATATATTTTTACTAAATAATATTAAGAAGTATCTGCGTTTTAGCCTTGGAATAAACATTTATATGATATCGCTGCAACTGATCTCTCTAAACTACAATTGTTTCTGATTCAAATTGTTCACGAGCTTGGGGTGATGTAGAAAAGCTTTCCTGTGGATGCTTCGTTAAAAGTGCTATGGGCGTGCTACATATACATGCGCTTTGTTTTGTGCATTTTGTGATTATAAGTTTGTATTATCAAGTATGGCGAAGCGTTAGCGTTTATACTATACGGTTGCAACATGAGGGGAATACAACGCGTATAATGCGCCTGCATTATAACCTATATAATTATTATATGCCAAGCATCACTTCTAGTGAAATGGCGGACTTTGATTGGCCGAAAACACTGTCAGCGGTACATTATTTTCCGGCGGTCCTTTTGTTACGAAAGTATATCTAAATAGTATAAAAATAGTTCAGTTTGCAACCCAGGAAATTATAGATACTAGTTACGTCAAATGGAGAGATAATGAGCATTTTTGCTGTAAAACGCAGATAAAGTATATATCATTTCGGACTTGTGTAAAAATGTCAATTATCTGTCCATTAGGCAAGATAGATAACTCGTTAATTTGTCAAAGTTGGACGATAACCTTGCATGGTGGGCTGTTGTGTTTACATAATTCAAAGTCCAAGGCTGGTTCTTCTCTGACATGAAAATGTGCATGCTTAGGGTATTTCTGTCAATCATTCTTCGGTATATTTCGCGCGGTTGAGTAATGATAACATTACGTCATCAAAGTCTTAGTTCAATAAAATTGTAAGTAAATTTAGTTTAGTAGGTAAAGTAAGGTTGACATAGGTATAGTTTGAAGTTTTTACTATGATATTTTGATAAGTATTTTAAGTTGTGAACATATTTTAACATTGATCGATTGAACAGCGAACCAACTCCACCGGTGCGATAACACCTTAAATAAACATAATGTGAGAGCTGGAACGAGCTAACAATGCCAACTCACACATTTAAACCTCAACGTTGATTGGCTGGATACAAATCACACCACTTGCTACATCACGTATACAAAGATCCCTCAACCGTTAGTATATATAAAAGGGCGTGCACAACGCAAATTCTCAGTGGATGATCTTTCAGTGGGTGATCTCACAGTGGACTATAGAGTGTAGTGAAGTCAGTGAACGTAGACCCGCTAGTGGACTTTCCAGTGAACTGATCAGTAAAGTGAAGCAAAGTGAAGACTGATGAGTAAAGTGAAATGAAGTGAACTCTTAGAAAACTACTGCAAGAAGGCGAACATTATATTAAGAACTGAGAGTTATTAGAGGTTGATTGTAACGATTCACTACACTTAAATTAAATTAAGCCTCGTAACACTTTACGTAAAAACAAATGCATGTATAAAAGCAAATCAGCAAAACTAATTAAAAATTTGGAAATTATAATTTAATTTGTTATTAATAAGATATTTACGAATGGTTTTTAGTGAAAAAGAAGGAATACAGTCTTTTTTCCGTTTTCTTCGACCAAATGTGTACTAATGTGTACTGACCATGCTATACTAATTTGCATTTCAAATTATACATTTCTTGTTGGTTTCAAGTATGTTCATATATAAATAAAATTTTTATTCACCTCGCTTGCTCGGTATGTACGGAGAAATATCGTACCTCGGTCTTTTTGTACAAGCCTCGCCCTACGGGCTCGGTCTGTACAAAAAGACCTCTGTCCGATATTTCTCTTTCCGTTAGTAATTGTAAAATGGCACACTTTTGTGAAATCTTCACTGTACCTGCTGTTGATTATATGAATTGATTTTACTAACATTGTTTCTCTGATTCAGGATTACCATCCCCCGTTTTCTAAAGATATCCCTATAGATTTCCGGGTGTCCCTTCTTAAAGATGCTCCAAACCCTCTCGGTATTCTTGGCTCAAAAGGTAAGATAGTGTAAATAGAAATATAATGTAGCTGATGGTTTAAATATCAATTTCAGTCGTGTATAGTATAGAAAATTAATGTACTCGCTGGCTAACCATGCTTTCATGGTCGAATAATGATTGTCACAGAGTTGTTACAGTTATTCGCCTGCTAGAAAATACATGCATGCAGCAACCCCTCGCCTTTCTTAACAGATGAAGTTTAAAAAACAAACATAAAAACACAACATATATTTGGATATATTTGGACTTTTCAAAAGCGTTTGACTCTGTTCCCCACGATAAACTAATTGTGAAACTCCACCAATTTGGAATAACAGGACGGCTTTTGCACTGGTATAGCGACTATTTAATGGGACGAAAACAACGTGTTGTAGTAGATGGTGTTTCGTCGAGCTATCTTGATGTGACCTCCGGAGTTCCACAAGGAAGTATTGTCGGCCCCCTACTCTTCCTGGTCTATGTTAACGACCTCCCTGACGCTGCCAAATACAGCAAAGTACCCATGTTTGCCGACGACAGCAAATGTTATCGAGTCATAGAAACGTCACATGACACTCAACTCCTTCAGTCCGATCTGCAATCCCTTTGCAATTGGTCCTCTACCTCAGAATTGAAGTTTAATCTCAAAAAATGCATTGGAATCAGATTCTCCCGCAAACGTTTAATTGAGTCACCCGAATACAGTTTAAACCAAGAACCGATAACCCTTAAACCCTCCCAAAAGAACCTCGGAATAATAATTAGTAACAACTTAAAATGGTCACCTCAGATAACCAGTATCGTGTCAAAGGCAAATCAGATGCTTGGTTTTCTCCGACGTAACTGTATCCACCTGACTGATACGAAATGTCGACGCTCACTCTATCTGGCACTCGTGAGAGCTCATCTGTGTTATGGAAGTGAACTTTGGGCGCCTCAATCAACATCAAAGGACCTTCTCCGTATCGAAAGTGTTCAACGACGAGCGTCCAAATACATACTTCAAGATTACCACTCTTCCTACACTGACCGACTGAAATTTCTTAACCTTCTCCCTATTTCGTACTGGTATGAGATAAAAGATATTATTTGTTTCTACAAGATCAAATCTGGACTCTACGACCTAAACCCCGAAGATTATATCGACTACCCTACCCATCATCTGACCCGCTTCAGTTCAACCAATTGCTACAGACCCAACCTTTGCAGAACTGCCTATTTCAGAAGTTCCTTCTTCAACAGAATTGTGCCTCTGTGGAACAACCTTCCTGAAGATCTGAAATCCTCCACCTCTACTGCCACACTCAAATATAAACTGAAGAACTATTACCGGGTCAAACTTGAAACATTCTTTGACGTTGATCGTCCGAGGACATGGAAAACCATTTGTTCTAAATGTCGCTCTTGTTCTATTACTTGTTGTTCATGATAGTTGAGAGCGCTCCAAGCTGTCTTTGCATTTCCAAAATGTCTTTGTTTCAGTCTGTTGAATAAATTAAATTAAACGCCCAGATAAAAAACACCCGGGCAGTCTATGTTCTCGAAATACTATCTTTGGAAAAAGCAGGGACAGCTTGGAGCACATGCATGTTTAGGATGTTTACTGTATTCTGTGACTATGTCTGTGCTGCACAATGTTGACTCATCTATATGTATAATTTTTTTTTTCTAACTTGATCATTTTCCAAACCATATTAACTTTGGAAAGTGTAAAGATGGGTTGGAACGCATTGATCGTGTGTTGTAATTTTGTATTGTAGCTTTGTTAAAGTTGTAACCTGTCTCTATTGTTTTACAATGTCAGTGTAATGTGTAGGTAGGACTTGATTTGGGACTCCTCAGTCCTGTTGTCTGTACCTTCAATCGTTTTATTGATTGTAAAGTTTATAAAAAAAAACAAAAAAAAAAAAAAACACCACCGCAACATAGTTGGAAAAATCCGGTCGAGAGGATCATGAGCATTATTAACCTCGCTTTGCAGGGAGTTGGCATCATGCGTGAAGTTGTTGCACACGAGGATGAGCTCAAACGTTGCAACAACTTGAAGTCTATCCGTGGCCTTGCGTCCAAAATTCCAGAGATCCAAGAAGAGGTTATTGGTTCTATAAATTCTACAAAGGGTCTAATGTCTTCCATGATACAGAGGCTAAAGTTGAAGGATCATCACTTCGAGACCCATGATCCTGCTTCAGAGGCAGAAATTGATTCCTTATGGGAAAATGTATTGAAGGTGAGTGTTCTAAATAATATAACAAAATCATTAACTTTGATGCTATAAAAACATCGTTCAGCAAAATTATTTTTCTCTACAGATAGACAACTCCTTGACGAAGGAAACACGCACCAAAAAGGATATCAAGACGAAGGAAGAGCTGAAATTGTTCTTGGAAAGCCATTGCAAAGTTCGACAGTACATGTTCAGTATTCTGAAGTGCGGCAAGTCTACATGTAATGTATGTAAAGCTCCTCGTCTACCAGAGGAAATCTTCTCAAAGATGTCCACCATCTGCCAGATCCTATGCCAGCAGGAGAGAAATACAAACAGTTTGACGAACTGTATGGGAAGGTACATATGCATATTTCAATTGATTGAACTAAGCATCAGTATGGTATATGCAGTTTCTCTGATTATTTTCAATTTGTTGTTTTATATAGGTGGAAACTACAGAGGAATACCTGCCATCTGCAGGGTTTTCATTAATTTTCTGTACAACCGGCTAATTGTAAACGATAGGCGTCCGAGCACCGAAGGTGCAAGATTTCTAGGGAGGTCCGGGGGCATGCCCCCGGAAAATTTTGAAATCTAAAGTCTCTGAAATGCCATTTCCTGCGTTCTGGCGAAAATTCTCGTAGAATTGCAATGGTCAGAAAACAAACTTTTTTGTCTAAAAAGTTACAGTTTCTTGTTTAGAAATTAGCAGGTTTCTACATGAAGAACAAAAGTAGAGATTTTCTGAGGGTGCGAAAGGCTATTTTCGGTAGAAACGCTGCTTGCAAATAAAATGGATAAAGATGCAACATTGTAGATTTCATCTTATGATAGAAAAAAAAACCAATTTGATGAAAAGTGTTTAATGTAAATTTAACTTTTGACAATGTTTATAATTCTTTTCTGAAATAAAATTTGAATTAATCTGAATAACAAGTTAATCTGAATCTGAACTATCGTAATCACTATCAGTACTGTCCTCGACGTCACTGTCGGTGTCGTATTCTTCCAGATCTACTGCTGGTAATTTAAATAAGTTGGCAGCAGCATCCACCTCTTCCTCAGTCCCCATCATTCCAGCGTTGTCTTCAAACTCTTCTTGTTCACATAACGATTCATCTTCCATTTCCTGATCATGAAGATTGACAGGTGTCAGAAGAACCAACCTGTATGGACACATCTACACAATGTGCCCTCCCTTCTGTGTTAGATGGTCGTTTATTTGCAATGGACATCTTTCGCCTTGGTTTTGCGAGCCACTGCTTCAGAGTAGAATCGATTAATGCTGTTGAATCTTTTACTCCTGGACCGTTGATGGAAATATGGAGTAGCAATTCCAGCCTGTCATTCTTTAAGCGCGTCTTCACTCTCTTGACACAAGAAGCTCCTCGTTCTGGCCAAGCACTACTCACAGGAATGGACAAGCACAACTCCACCATTTCCAACAGGAGAGGGAAAAGATACTGGAAAGTTGCTCGCATTTTCATAAGGTATTCAAGCACCCATTCTGTCGGTGTTTGGGCAATCAGATTCCTCTTCACTGGTGGCGTCAGTATCTCGGCTGGGATATCATCCTTGATGGACAGAAGATTATATTTGAACTTTCTCCACTCGCATATTAGCTCCTCTTCTTTTTTTCATCTTTGACTTTGACCTCCATTTCTTGGTAGAAATGATCTGCCAAAATAACAATATCCTTCATACCATACTCTTTAAATACTGGCTCCGACCTGTTTGGGACAGCTAAAGGATTGAAGATTCTGAAGGCTGTTAAGACTGGGATGCTTCCATCAAGTCTATTGTTAATGTTATCCCTTAAAGCTGCAACATAAGCCTTCATCAACGAAACAGCTCCTTTTTGAAAGGCTCTGCTGAGATGGGCAAGAATTGGGATTGCTTCGTTGAGCAAATATACAGCACCTAGGAATTTGACATTTCCTACTTGTTTCAGAAGACCAATTGCTGCCGAGTCATTCTCCTTTAACTGTCGAAGCGTTTGTGTCAATGCTGCGAAATCGTTATAGACCCTGCTTCACGTCAGTCCGGTTCTATCTATCTATTCATAATGTAACCAGTCACTGAAAAGCCCTGATAGGGAGTGTTCTGTGAAATATCTGTATCTGTATCTGTACCCCCTCTATAGCTCTTTCGGTGGACAGCCAACGGGTCCTGCAGGCTTTGTGAAAACGCTTACTTAGTTTCTTCTTTCCACGTCTGGTCATAGCATTAGTGACTCCAAGTTCACTTGCATTCATTACAGCCTTTGCATATTTTGCAGCTTTTTTTGGCAAGTTTTTGAAAAGGGACCAAAGTTTATGAGAATTTTCTCCATTGTTAGTATGTATGAAACAGAATTGTTTGCATCGCCCCAAGCCAAAGCTAATCGATGGGCAATGCAGTGAACATTTATAAGAGGCTTGTTATCTGAGCGAAGTTATCTGAAGCTTATCACGCCATTCTTCTTTCCTGTCATCACAGATGCTCCATCACTTGCAAAGCTTGCAAGCTTAGATTTTTCCAATTTGCTATCTTCAAGTTGTTTATTGAGAACAGTCCAAATGGTATTGGCATCTGCTGACTGTGAATTCTGAAACAGGTCATTTGCAGACAGAAAATCTGTTGTAGCTTTATTGGCTTGTGGGTCAACATACTTAATGAAAGTTAGCAACTGTTCTTGATTAGAAATGTCGCAAACTTCATCACAAGTAATCCAAACCAATTTGCTTTTCTGCACTTCTCTGCCACTTGTGATTTAATTTGATACCCCAGCGCTAAGAACATTTCTCTGAATGATCCAGCTGAGCAATGCTGAAAATATTTCATATCTGTCAATCCTAATTGTTCAAGCACATCCAAAAAGCTTGAAATTTTGAAGTTTGGTAACTCTTCTTTTGCTAGCCAATATATTGCCAGAAAAGCATTGTAATACACAGCATCGTTTTTCTGTTCTTTCCTGTCAAGTTCTGCCTGGAATGGAGAGGTTCTGTTAATCAGTTCACACATTATTGCAGCTTTATGCTGTTGACTATTGGCATGTTTCTCTACTGCTTTACGTTTAAAGCGGATTCCAGCCTGAAGATTAAACTTCTTGCACTTGTTTTTTTCATTTTCAGCATTGTGCTTTCGGCAAATGAAACAGAACATGCCCTCACCTTCCTCGTAAATAAGCCAATTATATCCCGTTTTTTCACAGTAAGTTAATTTATTATCTGTTATCCAAGCATGTTGAAAACGATCTCCTTTTGTACTGATACGCTTCACCTCATCTGGATTCAGGTTGGTACATTTCTTGTTTTTGCACAAGTAGAAACTGTGTACTTTGTTTATATTGTGGCTGAATGATTCATTGATATATTTTATGGCACCAGCCTCATCTATTGTAGCTACTGGTAAACGTCTGGTTTCTTTGTCTTTATTTGAGTTTGAATCAGCTGGTGCAGTAAAATATGTACTTTCTGTTTCTGTTTGAGTTTCATTTTTATCTTTGTCCACTTGAACATCACCATCTAAAAAAATCGTAAATAATATTTTGTGAACAAAAGTGTGATAATGCAAGTGCACTCTTCTCAACCTCTTTGGACATTTTGAATAATTTTTGATTATTTGTAATGTGTACATAAATACATGGTACCCCAAAAACTACATACAAAGATGATTAAACAAACTTTGTGGGTTTTTTCGGGGGGAACTAGTAAAATCTCAACTCTATAAACTAAATTTGCAGTTGGAGTTTTTACAATCGCCTACGGGATCATTTATGCACAAAAAGTTGAATGGTGCACCAGAATGCTAATAACAAATGAAAATTTTGTAGAGTAGATTTCTTGTTGCAAGAAAAAAATTCTTGTTGGGTAGATTTCTTGTTGCAAGAAAAAAAATAATTTTAACAATAATCACAACTTTTATGTTCTGAAACATACAAACACATCCATACATTAGCAGCTATCAAATATTTTGGCAAAAAAAAACAAATTCAGTTTTAATAAATGAAAATATTAGAGTGGCACTGACATGATTCATATGGATTATACTGTAGGTGTTTGTTTAAGATTTTGGAATTTTAAGCATATTCTCTTGATTATTTTGGTAACTTTAAGTTTAATGCACTTATCATCAGAACCTCCTCCCTCTGGGAACAAGGGCATATGTGAGGGGTGGGTGGTGTGAGCTTGTCATACTTCACCCCATGGGAGGGCCCATTAGTAGAGTTTAGTAAGGAGCAGAGGCTAATATATCAAATGAATATGCATTGTTTCTCTGTATAAATTTATTATTTATATTTAGTTCCTGTAAGGAGAGACAAGCTAATGACCCCCATGTTTTCATAGGGGAGTCTGATGCCTAGTACATAAAGTCTTACTGTATATATTAACAAGGTCAGGCATGGTCATTGGTAAACTATGTCAAAGGAAACAAACCTACAAAAATTTTGCTTCAGAGATACACTCAAATACTACTTCAGAAATTTTGCTTCAGAAATTTTGACAATATGAAATAGATTTTATTATATCTTTATTCATTTAACAACATTGTAGTGTCACTGTGAACTGGTATATGGTACTATTATAAAATAGTTTTAAATTATTTTGTCATGACAGCCAGACTGACACTGTGTTGAAACAGAATTTATAATTATATGCATTTTATCACTGACCCGTGACAAGAAAACATTGACCTGTGACGATTATTTAATATTAAAAACAATAGGGTAATATGTCCATTCTTCTCTGCTTGTGAGTGAAAAATGCATCAAAAGCTGATGTATGAAAGCCTGTTGAATTTCCTCTGCCACGCTTTTTACTCGCCATGTTTTCAATTTTCACCTGCCATGTTTGTTGGGCCTTAATGCAAATATTTTACGAAGTATTGCATAAGATAGATCGGCAACCGCTGATCGTTCAAATTCGAGTTGCGAGAAAATGGCAAGAGAAATTTCAAAACAATGTGAAATATTTATACGACATAAACTCGTGAGTTATGAACCTATTTTATAAGTTTACTATGGAAAACGAAAACACTAATACCTAACTTGTCATTTTAAATAATTATACATATGCTTGATAGACTGACAATACTTAAATTATTTTTTATTAAAAGTTTTATACGTGGCTCAGAAAAATTTACCAGACACAAAAAAATAGCCGGCAGTCTTAGGCCAAACAGGTGGTACCCGCCTAGTAATGAAAACCCTGCATCTGCTAAGGCTGCTTTGGAGAAAGGCCACCAGTGTCCGTTTAACCCGACAGCTCAGACTGCCAAAAACATAGGAACTGCTATACAGTGCGAAGACTGCGGAAAGTGGCGTTGCATGCATGCACAGAAAAAGCTGTCGAAGAAACGTGACAAGCTTGAAGTATTGTTGGAGACAATCCTGTTTAGCTGTGGAAGTAACTTAAGTGTCGAGGATGAGGACGAGGAAGATGATGAGAACAACATTACAAGTGTTATCCAGAATGTCCATGTACGAGCAAATCTTTCCTGTCGTTCAGATATTGAATTCACATACTACTCTGCAGGATTTGAACTAATTTGTATACATTGTGGTGCTGAAGACGACCTTTTAGAGAAGGAAGGTTATTATCCCCAGTGCCAAGACTGTGTTGAGCTGAAGAAAAATGCAATTGCTAGAAGGGGGAAAAAATCAAACCAAAAGTGACTGTTGAACACACTGATATGATTACAACCGTGTATAGACCTTGCTGATTTAATATTCTCTTTTACCCAATGCCCTCGTTTTCATGTGAAATACTTACTCATGTCTTGTGCTTAGTAAGGTTGAAAATTACTTTGTTATTGAGCCTAAGAACAGCAAGAAACAAATTCGTCCAGGAAAACATGGGAATATAATCTTTATCTTCCCCTGACATGCTAAGATAAGTTAGCATGGAAACGAGGCCATTGGGTAAAAGAGAATAATCGGCAAGGTCTATTGCCTCTGTATTCTTGACACTCGCACAATTAATCATTTAGACTTGCGCAACCGTGTTTAAAACAATGCATGCGCATGTAGTGCGCCCTTCCGAAAGTGGCTTTCTCGTATACGTGTATATGAAAAAGCAAAATATTTTATTTCTCGGAAAATGTTGTGTTTCGTTGGTTTTAGCCAAATTTATAGGAAGGATATTTTTAATCAGATCGAACAGTTTTTTGTGAAACGGGAAGAAAAAATAGAGTTGCGGTTGTGTCTTACTGTCGTTTATTAATTAAACCGTTTTATATATCAGATATAAAGTTTGACGTTTCAGCTTATTAAATATATTCTTCCATTTTGTGTTTAATAATAAATTTAAATATGCAAGATATTAACTTCCAATATACAGTGAATCTTTTATAAATCAGTCTTTTATTTTAAAAACCTTGTTCTAGAATATAAAGCCTGCGAAAATGACGGTATGAATCATATTTTGAAATCCATAAAAACGTTTCAAACCCTAAAACCAAGGCATTAAAAATTAGTATAAATTTTAAAAAAAACGCCCGCCCGCCCACTTTTTGGCAAAAGCTAAGGACGCTAACCAACTATTTTTTTTTATGTGGCCTAAGACAGTTACTATTATCAAGAGTCCCAATTCCAGTTCCACAACATCTGAACACACTGAGATGACCAATGTTTTAAATAAGCATTTTGCAACTGTTGGTCAAAATTTGTCAAGTAAATTTAGTTCAACAGATAAGTCATTTTCATCTTATCTAAAGAACTCTATTAGGGAAAGTTTCTTTTTTATGATGTGACTTCCATTGAGGTTGAGAATCAAATAAATCAAATCCCAGGAAATAAGACTTATGGATTAATGTACCAGTCAAAGTAAACTCCGACCCCCACCCCGGACAAAGAGGGGACTTGGTGGGGGATTTAGTGGCTTTTTGTCATCGAATTCTGTCCCAACTATGTCAGGAATTTGTTGGTTTTGTTATTCTGCAGAATTACGCCGGGAAGATAATGGGGATTCTTAGGGGATTGTCTGCGGCCATTTTGTACCGTTTTGTCCAATGGAATCCCCAGCTGGTTCTACCATTTTATACCATGTGACAAAGGTCAAGATGGCATGCTCACAAGGTGGTGACGGAAGTGAAATCGAGAGGAATTTTATAAATATATTATTAATTTAATTTCTTTTCAATGTATATGTTAACACCAGTTAATATGTCCATCCATCCATGGAATCTATTGTTGTGGAAAGCTCAACATTTGTTTGTTTATATTAATATGTTTTTATTGTTCTTTTGAGTTTCGGAACAAACTATTAATATTTTAAAATGTGAATGATTTATGTGGCGGCCCGGAGATTGTCGAGGAGATATTATGCAGGAGATAAATTTGCTCACACGACTTACAATTTCCCCCGGGGTGGGGCATTTTTTGCTGGAAAATGTTGTACCATATTGTGGGGCATTTGTCTGTTTTGGTACGGTATTCAAAGCCAATCCCCACCTATATCCGGGAGGGGGGGTCGGTGTTTACTTTGACTGGTGCATAAATTCTTATCCAATTTTTATCTTAAAGCTTTCAAAATCGATTATAAGTTCTTCCCTTGCCACTATGATTAACATGTCCATACAGAATGGTATATTTCCATCAAAGCTAAAAATTGACAAAATTGTCCTGATATTTAAATCTGGCAATGAAACTGATCCTGATAATTACAGGCCAATATCTTTGTTGCCAATATTTAATACAATTTTTGAGAAAGTTATGTATGGTAGATTGACATCTTTTTGCTAATTATCTCGAGATCATGCAATACCTTCATTTTACGATTTCAAAATATTGCCAACGAGTTTTCTTTATTTTTATAATACTGCATGCTTTATGCATGATATTGTAATGGAAAATATCCCTTACATAATACTACCTTATTTGCGAATGTGTGTGATGTACACAGTTATAACACAAGAGTGGCAGCTCGTAAGAATTTGTATCAACCCAGAGCTAGACTTCAAAATCACTATCAACAATCGGCATGACAATTTGGAACTGTTTACCTCTATCAATTCGTAATTTGAGTAAATCAACATTTAAAAAGAAATGTAAGCGAATCTCTAGAAATCTTAAATTCTTGTGATGACTATGTTGATCTTGCTTATATTATGCAGACAGCTTCGACGGTTTATTAATTTAATTAACAAATTATGATTTGAAAATAGCCTGAAATATTTCTAGGGAATAATTCTATTACACGTTAATGGTAATACATAATGTTTATCAACTCAAAAAAAGCAAAACAAACACATGCATATGGCCATTATATCTCTACAGCCAAAATATTTCTTTATATGATTTTGTTGTGTGTATAATCCCCCGCCCAGAATAAGCTTTGCCAAATCCGGGTGGGTTTTTTTAATATTTGCTTTTGTATTTTTATTTTATTTTAATAAAATGGTAAAAATTGTAATTCTTGGAGATGGGCTGCATGAATTATGTACAGACAATGAATAAATACTAAAGGTGACAAAGCATATAATGTGGCAAATGATCTCAAAATGGAACACCCTATGAAGTGCAAGTTTATCCTGCATGACTTCAGTGGTAACAAAATGACTAGGGCCATTCAAAGAAACACAACACAACTTATGGTTTACAAAGAATCATTCAAGTCTTGCTACACACATGTTGAAGATGGAAGACGAAAAGATAATGTTGACAGAACTAATGGAGATACGGCCATTTAGTATAGTAATAGTTTATTAGGACTCTCTTGCAGTTACAGAAACAACTGAATTAACGAGTACTTTACAATAGATAAGAATATGCTATAAAATAGTACATGGATATGCTTTAGAATCTAGGCTATTTACAGGAGTTATAATCATTAGGCATTTAGCAAAATAGTAAATAGTGCATGCATAATTATTTACAATTTTCATATATATTAAAAAAAAATCTTAACATATTAAGAGTATTTAAATGTAAAAAAGGATTGAGCTTTAATTGTTCTACAATCAGTAACATTATTAAATAGATAAAATCGATCAGTGTTCTGTCTCAAATTAATGTCATGGTCAGGAACAACATATTAAGAGTATTTAAATGTAAAAAAGGATTGAGCTTTAATTGTTCTGCAATCAATAACATTATTAAATAGATAAAATCGATCAGTGTTCTGTCTCAAATTAATGTCATGGTCAGGAACACCAGGGATTGGCAATAGAGGATGGTTTTCTCGCCTCATTCTGACCATGTATTTCTGACATATTTGCACTTTTCTTGTGGTTAAAGTTGGTAGTTGTGCAAAATTCAGGGCCTCCGCATATGACTCGCTCTCCGAGAAAATTATCTTTAGTGCTCGTTTTTGGACCGACTCAATTTCCTTCGATAGATAATCTGGAATGTTTTGCCAAATAGGGATGGCATACTCAAGTACCGGTCTTACTGTGCACAGGTACACTTTCAGTAAATTCTTTTGGTCAACCCCAGCTCTTCGCAGGACTCTTAAAGGGTATTGTTTTTTGTTAGCCTTCTTAACAATGTATTCGATATGGGGATTCCATTTTAGGTCGCTACTCAAAATGACACCCAAAGATTTATACGTTGTCACACACTCAATAATATTGTTACCAATTTGGATTGGTCGGAGTAAGAAATTGGGGTTATGTAGGAAGTTTATAAGCATTTCCTTACACTTCTTAGGATTGAGCTTCATGTTATGTTCATTAGCAAATTCATGTATATCAGAGACTGCAAAATTAAGGAGGCTGATAGAGTTCCTAGGAATAATCTCGAGGGCTGAAGTATCATCCACGAATTTTGTACAGAGATGCCAATTAGCCAGTAAGGTATTTGTCATGACCATAAAAAGTACCACTCCGAGTTTAGTCCCTTGGGGTATTCCTCCCTTCAGAGTTTGCCATTGAGAAAGGACACTACCAATTCTAACCGCCTGCCTACGATTGAATAAAAAGGCTGAGATCCAGGACAGCAAGGCAGGGTGAACCTGGAGCTTAAATTATACAGTTCTTGTATTAAAATAGAGTGGTCAATTAGGTCAAAACCTTTTGAGAAGTCTGCGAAGAAGATACAAGCACCAGCTTCGCCCCCGTCCAATGCCTCATGAATTGTTTGCATCGTGTAGAGAAGGGCATCTGTTGTTGAGTGCCCTTTGTGGGCATATTGGCGAGGGTCGATTTTTCCTTCCAAGTCCTTTAATAGTCTAGTGCAAGTAAAGCCTTCCATAACTTTTGCCATTGAAGAAGTAAGCGAGATTGGGCGGAGATCATTTTCAATTGTTTGAGGAGGTGATATCTTCGGAACTGGAATTACGATAGATGACTTAAGTGGTGATAGGATATTCGCTTCTTTCATTGACTGGTTGTAAATATTACGAATGACTGGAGCCAGTTCAGGAGCAAACTCTTTCAGGATTCTATTTGGGATATTATCAGGGCCAATCGCCTTACTAATTTGCAGTGATGCTAATGCTTTAAACACCTCACTTTCCGTAACCAAGAATTCTTCCGGGATTTGCATAGGTGGAGTTGGTTGGCTCAGAGGGGCGAAGTGATCTGTAAGACTAACAAAGAAGTCGTTCACTTTATTAGTTAGGGATTCTATATCCGTGTTGTTATCAAGGAACTGATGATACCATTCCTGTCGGATATTTTGGCCTGATAGTTTTTTAATCTCTCTCACATTGGCGTCCAGAAATCCACAGTTTTATCGTATTAGTAATCCACGGTCGATCTGTCGGATGCTTTTTAATAATTTTCTGTGGGAGAAAGGTATTAACTGCTTGGTCAAGCTCTGACATAAAGAGGTCAAATTTATCTTTGCTCGTACTCGCACTTAATACCGATGACCAGTTTTTTTTTGTTATCCATCATCCAAAGGCACACCACGCAGAGTTCCGCATGTCTCGGATTCTAATTTTGGTAATAGTCCGTTTAGATGATATTGCTATATTTGGTTTTGCTAAGATCGTATAGTGGTCAGACGAACCAATCTTTGGCAATCTAGATACTTCAAACATCTTAGGTCTATTTGTTAACAGCCAATCCAATACGGCAGAATCTCTGGTTTTAAAAGATATAAGTTGTTTAAGATGGTTCACCTGTGTGATATATTTCATTTTAAAACCTGTAGACGTGGGATTAAAGTCACCTGTAAGTAAAACAAGAGTGTTAGGTTCCTTAAAGAGTAATGAGTCAAGGTTATTCTGCACATGGTCTCTAAGGACAACATTCTTAGGTTCTTTATTGGATGTTGAATGATATATTACTCCTAGAATAATGGATGTAATTTCTCTTGGGAGTTTATGTGGTCGTAATGAAATCCAAATTGATTCTACATCAGATTGGTCACATGAATCCAAACGGTTACAAGGTATTTTATGATCCAAATATACACAGACCCCACCACCAGAAGATCCTATGCGATCCCTACGAAATAAGTTGAATCCAGGGATAGATACGCAATGATCAGGAATGTCAGGTGATTGCCACGATTCAGTAATGCAAATAATACTTGCAGAGTTTAGCTCTGCAATTTGCTGGAGCTCATCAATTTTCTTTGGTAATGATCTAACATCAGTGGACAATATAGTCGGGATATCATAGGATTTTGGGGGATCCTATTAGTAACAAGGGGAATTGAGATCAGGTTCTTAATATTTTGGGTCTTCCGGGTATAATCCTTAATCAATATCTGATTGTTCTTGTGGGCATATCCATTAGGGGTTGCAAGGTCGGTAAGGATTGTATGAAAGGCTGCAAATGGTTCATAAGTGGGTGAGATATCGCAGGTGGAAGCAAAGGGCCGGGATATGGACTTGGTTCCCGAAAAGGGGATGGAAAACCTCTCGGGTCAGACTGCAGAGGTCGCTGGGAATTAATATAGTGGGCCCGGGGTATGGACTTGGAACTCGAAAACAGGATGTAAAACCACTTGGGCCAACCTGCAGAGGTCGGTGGGAATCAGCAGAGTGGGACAAATCACATTTAGATCCCTTTAGACAATGTCTCTTTCTACGTAGAAAGGTCCTATTAGTCGTATTTGTAGGCAAGGGTGCAGTTTAATCAATTGCTTCGCTCATACCTGCAACTTGTTCTCCCAGACTAGTACAGCCAATGTGGATGTCTTTATCAGCGTTGGCTTGCTCACCTGGACTAGAACAGCCATTGTGCTTGCCTTCATCAGCGTCGATTAGTTCACAATTTTCAGGGGTTTCATCCTGACAATCGGCAGCTTTTCCTGATATAGACGTCAACACATTAGTAAGGTCTAATGTGTCACTAGGATCTCCAATCACCGTTATCCATTTAGTAGACTTCCCATGCCATTTTATACTTAAATTATCACTCGTGAATAGTTTGACTTCGCCGCCAGGTGAAGTCCAACGACCTGTCAGCTTTAGATCGTCTAAAACAAATTTTTTCAGCTCGCACCACGTACTGGCCCAATAAAATCTCTCTCTGTTAGTCTTTAGATTCAAATATAATTTGTTGGCCATAGTTAATAACTATTGTGGGGATATTCTATACAAGATATTGGACGAGTTTATACAGAGTTGGGGTACAATACCATTTCAATACCATGGAAAGAAATCAAAGGCCTTCCTCCTTCAGATATCCAAGTACCTACTTGAAGAGGTAAATCTCATGTTGTTGGGAGAGAATCTGATTACGATGATGATATGAGTGATGAAGAAACAAATGACAATATTGAGGCATACAAACATATTGAGAATACTGTGGAAGTGTGATGCAGCATATTGACTAAAACGGGTATTTGGTGCATTTTGAAGTGTCAATCATAAGGGCTTAGTCTAAACATTAGTCTAAGCGAATTACCATCATATTTTTAAACTAGAAGTTACTAACGCAAGGAATTGCTGCCTCGCGGCCAAAACTTTGGGTTAGGTTGTTCAAAATCTGTATATAATCCGTGGATAATTCAAAACTAAATAACACTATAATGGAAACACAGCACTATTATAATTATTAAACAATGAAAATCGTATTTTATTGTAAGAATTGCGTGCATATATGTTACAACAATATTCTAATTATCTAAAATTAAGAAAACAGTTCTCTGTAATGAAACAGGTCATTTTCTGAGCACTCCAAACAATAGTAGCTAATAAAAATTAAGAAATTATGGGTCATGCCCTAGCACTAAACCCAACGCAAAGTGCCAAAGATGCGTAAAGTATTAACAAGGGTGGATATATTAAACATGGACTTATTAAGAAATTAAAATATCTTTGTAAAGCACACGATTTTCTGCTCTTGGGAATTTAAAAGTGCTCCTCCAAAACTATACAATAATATATAAGGTTATACGACACTATACAACACTATACAACATTATAAAAGACTATCAAAATTACGACACTATTTTAGAGTGTACATGACAGACTATACAACACTACACAATATTATGCAGCACTATATGACACTATATAAGGCTATACGATACTATACAATGTTAATTATACAAGACTATACAACACTATACAACGTTATACAAAACTATACAACATCATATATAAGGCTATGCAACACTATACAACGTTATACAAGACTATACAACAATATATAAAGTTATACAACACTATACAATGTTATACAAGACTATACAACACTATATAAGGCTATATGACACTAAACGACACTATGTAACATTATACCACATTATACAACACTATACAACACTATAATTAATAAGGCTATACGGCACCATACAACACCATACGACACCATACAACGTTATACAAGGACTATACAACAATATATAAGGCTATAAAACACTTTACGGCACTATACAACGTCATACAAGACTATGTGACATTATGCAAGACTATACAACATTATATAATACCTTATTGAATTCTGATCATTTAATTGGCTGTTTATAGTCACGTGCATGATATTGAATAGAAAATTCCATTTCCTAAGAGTGCAATGGAATACGTTCCATTGCACTCTTGCGAGTGCAATTGTACTATACGTTTTATTCCATTGCACTCTTTGTGTTTTCGATAAATCGCATCTGTCAAAATGCTTCTCGTACGGTGATCGCAGTTTATTTTAACCCGATATTCGAAACTCAGTAAATGGGATTTAATGCAAATACGACTAGTCAAAATGGCGGGAGCTTACAGTAAATCTTTTAATATTAGTCTATTTTGGTATTATAAAAAACAAATAATGAATGTTTCTATTTGTGCAATGGTAAGAATATTTTCATTCGGTGAAAGATGGAATGTTCCATTCAACTTGGCTGCCGCCTCGTCGAAAGAAACATTCCATCTTTCACCTCATAAAAATATTCTTACCATTGCACTCATAAACATTCATTTATATTTGTATACTATACTACACTATAGACAACTATTATACAAGACTATAGAGACTAAACAACACTATACAACGTTATACAAGACTATACTATAGGACACTATACAACACTATATGTCATTTCGATGTTTTCCTTCGTGGTTGAGTCAATAGTTACATACATTGTGACTGTGAGCAGAGCCTTAATATCAAGTCTTCAATCATTTTCATGTTTTTCTTCGTAAATCATAACAACATTTGCCAACATTGGACATGCCTGCATCATTCTGTCATGATATTTAAACGGTCAATATAAACTTATTACTCATAAGTAAACATTGTCAACACATACTAAAAATTGGCTAAAACGTACCTGCAAAAAATAATTTTCAAACGAAATTATTGTCTATTTGTGAAGAAATTATCGTTTTTTTTATTTTTCATCATGGCGGAAAGTACAGAATGAGAGCTTTACGGGACTTACAAGCAACTACCGACTGACAGAAATCCAAATTTCTTCTATATTTTGAATCAAGCTGCATCGTTATAACTCGGTCAAGGAAACTGGCACAAGTCATAACGTCAAAATCAGTTGTCAAGAATAGTGTGCTGCCTACGGCAGCAATAAGCTGCAGTCGTTTTGGTCCGACCCTACCTGAAAAAAATTAAAAACAATGCTGCATTTCAGATGGCCTCTGCTTGAAATGTCAAAGTGTTTTTAATTATCTTGTATACACAGTATTTCCAACCAAAACCATGACTACTGCATATTTGGTACATGTGCAATAACACAAGTACATCACAAGTAGGTGTTAGGTTTAATCACAAACAATTTTGAGGTTGCTATTAAATACCGAATAATTTATTTGTTCAATATTGTTGCCAGAAAAACTAATTTGTGCAATTATACACAGTTTTATGACAACTGCAGTACAAGAGAATGCTGTCACAGAACAAGGACCTATCCACTGCGCATGTGTTAGGTCCACCATGTTCCTAGCAACTAAAACCACAGCAAGCTAATAGTAAACTGTATGGCGAAACACGGAGGTCGATGCAAGAAAACTTCAATAAAACGCTCAAATTTCATTGAATCGCCATAAAAATTATAGGGGATGAAAGAACACACATTTCTAAATGATAATTAGGTGTAATGGACGAAATTCTGTGCATTTATATGCGAGTGTTGAACAATAATCAATTCAATTATATGAATTTCAAGCGTTTTTGAATCAAGTAAGTTTTATAACCGTCTTTGACAATTTTATGCATGGGAATGTTCATTTAATGTTTGGACCATTACACTAGATCTAACTGCTTAGTGTTTAGTCATGAGAAAAGTCTTTGTAAGTTAATTTCTCTGCAATTTGCAATGACATATTTAAATATCACTGATCACTGATGGCACTGAAGACAATGCCTGAGTTCTGAAGCTTTATTAAGGAAACTCTATTCTTGTATTTAAAATTGCAGCAGGCAACTAAACGCTATTGTCGATGTTTTTAATATTGTATTTGAAATTTATCTATTTGTGTCTTGTATATAGCTGATGGAACCCAATGAGGCAATCACAAGTATGTGTGGAATGGACTAATTTCATGGAAAGAAGAGATTATTTCATTGGGCTGAATGGCACCCAAAATTAATTTTTACAATATTGAGTCAGTTGGGTTCATGGCTTGTTTGACATTCATAAAACATGGCGTATTTGTGTGCAACACTTCAGGACAAAGATAAATGTATATTATTGCATTACAGATTTAATATGAGATCTATACATATTGGTAGCCAAGTTGGTTGAAGGATAGCCCAAAGACATTTCAGTTAATAGTATGGTGGACATATCTGAAGATGTTGTCCTTAAACCCATAATTCCCACAAGAATGACCAGATCATCTGGTACCAACATTTTATCCTTCCACCCACAGAAAACAGGACTTTCTCTAGCACTTTTCAGAGCTTGTATTTCTCATGTGTAACAAACTGTCTTCCAGCAGACTTAAGACAACCTAACACATTCTTAAAGTACAAATACATTTAAGAGATTTTTTCTGTGTTGGTGTTGTGTACTCAGATGAATATGATATTTGTGATGTTACTCTGAGTGTATATCCACACCGGGCGAGCTTGATTATAGACCTTATTCCAAAGGTCATAGGTTCGATTCCCACTGTGGCCGGGCATATTTTTCAAGCTCGCCCGGTGTGGATATACACTCAGAGTAACATCACAAATATCATATTCACTTGAGTACACAACACCAACACAGAAAAAATCATATTACTCGATTACATTGGTATCAAAGGAACTAGATTCTGTTCCGAAATATCATTTACTTGAAACGTCCTGACCGCATAGCTCAGTTGGTAGAGCATTGGGCTAGTATTCTAAAGGTCGTAGGTTCAATTCCCACCGTGGCCGGGCATATTTTTTAAGCTCACCCGGTGTGGATATACACTCAGAGTAACATCACAAATATTTAAGAGATTGTTAGGAGACTATTACCCTGCATTGACTTTGCAGTAGCGAAGCAAGTTGATGGGCGGGTTGGCACACATGACTGACACAACTCGGCACCAGAGCTGGCAGAGCACACCCCCCCCCCCCTACCAGATTATGCTGGATCTGTCCCTGGTAATATTAACAGACATACCACTGATGAATATATCTGTCAGCTGTCAACATTTGTAATAATCTACTATCTTATCAGAAGCAAGTTTTTATTGGAATCATACATCATGAACAAAACTGTTCACTCCATTATGCCAGACATAGATCTATAAACTCGATCTTAACCCATTGAGCTGCAATGCGCTCTGGTGCATTCTTATTTTTTTTACTTGTCTAACGCCAGACAATTTTACTCATAAATGGGGAAGCTCTGCAGCTCAATGGTTTACCAAAAAATCTGACAATGTCTTTAGGTTAACCCATTGAACCACAATGTGCCCTACTTAGACTAAGAAATATATACTTCTGAATAGCAATAAATTATTCTATAGTTTTGTGTTCAAGTTCACACATTCGCATCCATCAGGAAAATCAGCCAGGAGAATCAGCCAAATGAACCGAGCTTGAGAACATGTACAGTTTGTCATCTAATCTGTAATGTGAGATGTTTTTGTTGTGTTTAATTAAGTATA